>CM024766.1:106006107-106124444 GCA_014218235.1 Colocasia esculenta
ATTGTTGTTTAATGGCTTAAAAGCGATTAACCCATTTAAAAAGCTTTAATTACATGGATGCTATTCTAAGTGCTCCTTAAATGTTATGATCCATTCACGTTTCTTGTGATTTAATCTTCCTACTGTTTTACCATGTTTAAATGATAAGAGTTATCATAAAATCTTGCAAACCATGATGAGTTAAAGTGCATAGTGTTATTCCATGTTATATTGTCAAGTGCTTCCTGCGAGTTTGAGACCGATGGTTTGAGAATTGAGATACGCGTACCACACTACACACTAGCACTATTAGGCAGCCTTTTCTTGGAAAATTGGAAACTCTCTACCGGTCATTCCGAATCGGTAGACTAGCGACCTTTTCACCAAGGCCTCCGTAAATCTCCTCTGACCATGGATTCCCACATAGCCGACGAGTTGGTTGTACCATTGAAGTTCCCTGAAGATAGCGTGCACTTCCTTTCTCTTCTTGATCTCGTGAGTGTGACTTACAAACTAGACTAAAGCCATTAATGTAAAGATTGAACAAAAGTATAAATTGTACCGTTATGCTGCCGAATTTATCTCTTGACCATTGTTCTCATGAAATCATGTTCAATTTAATTATTACTTCTTCCCATCATCATCATGAACATGACATTACACCTGCTTACTTATTGAAACTCTCATTGGCCATTATTAATGATTGTGGGTATCTACATTTAAAATTTTCATGAGATGGCTGACAGGGCACGGCGTGTGTCCAAGGGCTCCAGTCTAGCCCCAATGACGGAGAGTCATAAATATACTGTTAACCATGGGGTATAATGATTACTGGCGTTGCATCTGCGCTGTGAGTACTTTCTTGCTTGTTGAATGTTAGATACATAACCACATACACGTGTCCTGGTGTACATTCTTGATGGATCTTTTCTTGGTGTACATTGGTGTCTACGTGCCTGATTATTGTTACTTGATCGTGCTTGTGAAATCTTCTTGCTTGCTTACGTGATATGGCCATCCTGCATTTAATGCAATTAATGATATCTTGCGTTTCTTGACATCAATTGAAATCTTGCGTGCTTGTGCAAAGTGATCTATTGCTAGTTCTATCTCGTTCACCAATCTTGTTCTATCGTAATCACTCTCTCTAGCTTGTTTTATATATCATGTTTTAACGAGTTTATTCGTACTTGCATATCATTCATCGTACTTGCCTAGTTCTAAAATGTTAATCACTTATATCATTGCCCGCACATTGAGATATAAATCTACTGGGCTAGTTTTCTCATTCCCTACTTTTACCACATCTAGGTGACTATGAAGTTCAAGGGAAGAGCAAGTCGAGGATGGGATTGCGTCCGAGTGATGAGCGTTCCAACTATGAGTCTAGTTATAGTAATTTGCTTTGAGAGTTAGAACATGTAGTAGGAAGTGAGAAGTATTATGTACTTTCCTTTCATTGAGTCTTAGTCCTGTAATAGCTTCCACTTTGAATACAATAAGTTGAGATTTGAATACAATTTATATTGAGTTCAACATATGGGCCCTATTATGATGATGTTGTGTTGATACACATTTAGTGCGTGGTAGCTAGAGGCTTATTTGCCGACTATCCACGTCTCGAAATATCGACTCGAATTAATTAATAATATCCGCTGCGTAATTCTCAGGACGTGACATGTCAAATGTTGGGATAGGTTGAATGTTTCTTTCATATGCAGCCCTATACACTTCTGTGCTGTAAAATGGCGAAACATATTGAGTAACGGCCTCCTTGTTACTACCAATTGCTGCGCATGCATGCTTTCAAGGAATCTTGACAAGTTGACAGTGTCCACAGGAGCATGTTTGTAGATAGAGGTCTACGGCGTACGTCTTCATACTTTCAACAACCTCAAATTTGATTCCATCTGAATGACGGATTGCTAAGCTTCTCCTTTCTTGAAGGTTTTTTTCGATGATTTTTTGTACTTTAGGACAGTATGGTGTATCCCACAAGGCAGCATCAATTTTCCTCTTTGCAGCCATTTCCATCATTTGCACTCTAATTTTGTCACCCATCTGTAGTATTGGTAGACTTCGCGCGTCATGTATCCAATTGTTGAATGACTCTGCCAAATTAGAGTATAACTCCCCAAACCTGTATGGCAATGTGAAGAAATTAGGTTAACTCAAATATCTGTAACAATGTCCGGTACATACTGTAACCTTATTTAACACGTTCTGTAATAGATTATCCCTATAACTGTAAGCCCATAAATGGCAGAATGTATAGAACATATCGCTTGTGTATTAAAGAGCCGAACCTTTGTCCCGGGAAACGAGCAGGGACCAGTGTTCGACATCATTTCGGAGCACACATTCTTTGGCATCAGCAGAATTAAGCTCCATTACCATCATTGTGTCTTCGTACTCTTGTTCAGTAACAGCATAGGCAATGCGCTGGAGAATTTTTCTAAGTAATTTTTTGAAAGGGGCGGTATATTTCCCCGCACATTGGTCGTTGAAGTTCTGCATGATGTGCTGGAAACAGTAGCCGTGATGATCATTCGGAAATATGTCAGGAATCGCTTCCTTCAGACCTCTCCCTCTGTCAGATAGGAACGCGATCCTTCTATCTGATAGCAATACCTTTTTCAAATTTTAGAAAACGAACCCAGTTGTCATATGTTTCTGAATCTGCGATGGAGTATGCTACAGTGAATAGCTCATTGTTACCGTTTAAGACACTTGCAGCAAGTATAACCCCTTGCACTCTATGCTGTTTGATATGAGTTCCGTCCAAAAAGAGCATACGTCGACAACCAACTTCGAACCCATATGCAGACACCTCGAAGCATATGAAAAACCGTTTGAAACGTTGAGTCTCTGGGTCCACTTCTAGAGACAAGATCGATCCCGGGTTTGACTGTAATGCACGTTCGCTGTACCAGTTCAACATATGATAGCTTGTTCTGAAATCACCGTATAGTGAACTGACAGCAACCTCTTTGCCCCACCATGCCTATTCAATCATTATACATGTTATGTAAGATGGTTACAGTACTTGTCCTTATACCTACAGTAGCCATGTTAAGTTGTTACAGTATACGCTCAATTATTACAGTTGTTACAATACAGACCCTTACAGTATGTGTACAGTTGTTACAATACAGACACTTACAGTATATGATTACAGTGGTTACAGTGGCCTGCCGGCATTGTTACAGTATACGTCGAAATGATTACAGTTATTCATTCTTACATATCCTTACAGTATATGATTACAGTGGTTACAGTGGTCTGCTGGTATTGTTACAGAATACATCGAATGATTCAGTTGTTACAATGCATACCTGATGATAAGGGATGCAGATACGTATTCCCGACAGATGTCACTCATCATTTCACTTGCTCTGTATGTGGGTTTATCAACTAGTTTCCCCTTCACAGCATTTGCTACCCACTTCTTAGATGTCCGTGGATGTCCGTCGCTCATAATGTCACATCCACAGGTGTATATGTTGTTGAGACTTTTGATTGCAAAATGTGGACCTCCACAAACGACGGACGCATGCAGGCGCCATGGGCAAACAGAGACATTGCAACGTACAGTTAATCGTACAGAGTCGTTCTTCAAATATTTCCAATTAAATCCTCGTGCGATCGCGTAATTTGTCAGTTCCATCTGCAATAGCTCTTTGCTTATGAAGACTTGTCCTACCGAGTGTATTCTACCTACGGAATATTGCGCCAACACTGGTACTACACCTTCCGCTCCTTGTCCTCGGTCGTACAACTCCAAACTGCTTCCTGGTAATTGAAGGGGTTCGGTGGTTTCCAAAGAACCGCCATGCGTGTTTGAAGTACTTCTGCAAGTTATGTACATACATACGTACAAGATGCATGGGATAAGACGAAGGCTTTTAAGAATGCATGGGATAACATGAAGGCTGGTGAAGAATGCATGGAGTACGTACCTATCAAGTGGTTGCCGATCACCTGACTGACACTAGGCGTACTAAGGCAACGAGTTTCCACCGCATGAATTTGTAGATTTATGAATGATGTTCCTTGGCACTTGTGAAGATCAAACATAGCTTGGACATCCCCATCGTCAAGCAACACCTGTTCAACGTCGGTATCCATGGGAAGACGATACTTCAGTATGTTCTCCTGCATGTTTACCCCAACCTTTGGGAAACCCTGCTATGAATGGACGCCAAATGCATGTCCCTCCCTATGAAAAGAACGAAACTTTGATCTTCAAATGAACATCTTCCAGGGAGCTGCTCCATTGGGTCGTAGAGGAAGACGAACGTTTCGTGGACGACGAACGAAATAGGGATCGTAAATAGCATGTATGACTGGTTTGGACAGGGGGTCAAATTGGCGGGAGTGCGTATAAGGCTAGCATAAATGGCGGGAAAGCTCTATACGAACGGCTGTGATATCCTTCACGTCCCATCGTCCGTCGTACCGACTATTTTCAGCCGCCCGATGTTCATCATTCCATGGCACCGCCATCCCGTGGGTCCACCCGTCGGGTCCACCGAATCCATCCCTTCATATATCTTGACTTTTCCCCTTCCCTTACTCCCTTACTCCTACACCGCCATTCCTGCACCAGACGTGTTCTCTCTTACAGTTTCCCATTCTTCAGTTACATCTCCAGACGAAGCAATCCCTCTCTCCCCTCTAAGATGGCACCACGTCGATCTCCTACGAGCGCTGACACTGAGAGCATCGCGGCGGATGCGGTGCAACAAGCGCTGATGTCCGTGGAAGTTGAGGAAACCAGACTCCAAGTCGTCCGAAATAGTAATTTCTTCTTACCGTAAGACAGATCATTGTCGAATGCATGTTTTGTTTTTTTTTAAGATCCGATCTTTTATTTGCAGAAAAGAATGAATTTAATATGCGATGCTCGCTTTCGTGGTACTGCTCCGTTATGCAAGATTTGCAATTTAGGAGCGCGCATCTGAAGTTGATGAGAAATTCACCATTTCACGCGTATGTGACAAATGGTCACCTACCCGATTTCACTCCTTGTCGAACTTATGACACGTTTCGATGGAGAGCGTTTTCAGATTGGCCCATGCAGCCTGCCTTTTCGCCCTTCGGACATAGCAACAGTTATGGGTATACCAAATGTTGGTTCACCTATCGACCTGAAGGCGGATGGGACAAAAGCTAGTTTGCGCCGCATCCTTGGATCCAAACAAACGATGGACAGGCACAATATCCATCTGAAACTTAGGGAGTACGTTCCACAGGAGGGTGCGCTAGCGGTTGAAATTTCGGTAAAGCTTTGGGTTGCGCTCCTATGTTCCTGTTTCTTCTTCCCCACAAGTGGGAGGTCGGGGTTGCTGTCCATTCTGCCATACCTGGACGACCTCCATGAGATGAAGAACGTCAACTGGGCTGCTGCCATCCACGAGTACCTGATATCGGGGGTGAAGGCATTCGGAACAGCAGCTGGTTCCAGCAAAACCATCTTCCTAACCGGCTGCGTTCCCGCTCTCAGTGTGAGTATGCTTTTACATATCTCATAAGTACTGTTACAGTACCCTTAGTTGTCTGTGACAATACCAAACGGTCTTTATTACAGTACGCGAAGACTTCTTTTACAGAGGATATATGTATCTGTTACATACATTTACAGATGTCCTCTGTTGCAGTACCTGACGTGTCCTATTACAGAAGAATACATCGTACCTATTACAATACGCGTAGACTCCTTTTACAGAGGACATATGTATCTGTTCCATACATTTACGATACACTTCTCATACGCATTATCTATTTCTTAATGATGTAGGCAGGTTTTTGATGCACCAATTAAAATGGAACCAGATCATCCCCAAAGAGATCCCCCATTTTTTCGTTGGGATTGCCGGGGTAAGGGACCAGAGTTATCCGCCCTACTACGGGGGTTGCGACGATCTGATGTAAGTGTAACTTACCCATGGAAGTGTGTTATCTTCGTATATCATATTATACGTGTACCTGCGTTAATTCAGGTCTATTTGGAGTTAATGTGAGGGATGAGCAACCTACAGCTTCGCGACGATTGACGGCATCGACGTCAACCACTTCCCGAGCCCCTCCATCAGATAACTCTATACATGGCATTCTTATCCAGTTACAGCGGCAGAATGACCAGTTATTGCGGCAGAATGACCAGTTAAAGCGGCAGAATGAACAGTTACACCAGCAGAACAATATCCTCCAGTCAATGGACCGAAGGCTACATAGACTGGAGGAACAATTTGAGCGGCAGCCTCAGTGGCAACATCCCCCCCCCCAGAGACAGAATCTGCAATGTTAGCCCTACCGCCACCGGAGCTCCCAACAGCTTCTGTACGATCACATGCCGTGGCAGAGAAGAGTTCCCAACATCAAGGTAACGTTTTGTGTACTTACAGTGTTTCATTTTCTTATTACAGAATATGCTTTCTACGTTTACAGTTCGATTCCTTCACTCTTACAGTCATTCGTATACCTAGTAATACTCATGTAGTCTACGTTTACAGTTGGATTCCTAATTTGTTACAGTCTTTCATATACGAAGTTACAGAAATTATTTTCTACGTTTACAACTGTCTTTCATAGACGTTTACAGACTTTCGTATTCTCAGTTACAGGAAGGAGAACTGTCCAAACAAGGTCGCGGCGGAAATTTTCGGACTTTCACATCCCGGAGTTGAAGGAGGGGAAAAAGAGGGGGCGAAAGGAGGGGAGTGGCGGAGAGCAAGGAGGAGGCGAAGAAGAGGAAGGTGGATGAACAGCAGAGAAAGAGGAAGGAGGAGGAGAGGAGGCGGAAAGGAAGAGGGAGGAGGAGGACGGAGAGAGAAGGAGGCGGAGGAGGAAGCGAAGAGGAGGAAGGAGGTGGAGAAGAAGAAGGAGGAAGGAGGAGGAGGAGAGGAAGAGGAAGAAGAGGAGGCGCAGAGGAAGAAGGAGGCGGAGAAGAGAGGAAGAAGAGGAGGCGCAGAGGAAGAAGGAGGCGAGAAGAAGGAGGAGGAGGAGCGGAGAGGAAGAGGGAGGAGGAGAGGACCAGAGGAAAGGAGGGGCGGAGAGGAAGAAGGAGGAGGAGGAGAGAGAGAGGAAGAGGAAGAGAAGGAGGAGGAGGAGGCGGAGAGGAAGAAGAAGGAGGAGGAGGAGGGAGAGAAGAGGGAATAGGAAGGAGAGGAGGGAAGAAGAAGGAGGAGGAGGAGCAGAGAGGAAGAAAAGGAGGAGGAGGAGGAAGCGAAGAGGAGAAGAAGGAGGAGGAGAAGAACAGAAAAGAAGAGGAAGCGGCGTCAGATATCCCCATCATCATTGTCCCGACGTGTTTCAACTGGACGAGGATAAGACGACAACCAGAGTGCTATACGGTATGGTTTCCCTTACAGAATATACATAAGCTGAGCATTCGGTTACAGAACCCTTCATGACACATAACAGTATTATTCAGAGTCCGTTACAATTACATTATAATCATTTTACAGAACATTCTTTTTTACTTACTCTATCGCAGCCAGACGATTTTCGGGACCACAAAGCCACGAAAGTGAATGTGTCCACTTCCGAACCGATATTTGTGACTCTCAAGAGAGTACAACACACTTCCAAGGGGCAAGAAAGAGGAGAGACGTGATTACGTCGCCCGGGAGCATTAGGAGTGGCCGAAAAGTCATTGATTGAACGATTTCTTAATGAGTGCATCATTAGTGAGTACGTGTTACAGTATATGTCTACCATGTTTACAGTATATGTCTACCATGTTTACAGTAATGTCTACCATCTTTACAATTTTGTCTATTACTGATGACAGTCTTAATTCTTGCCAAACATGTTTTCTTACATGTAGAGAGTTCATGTTCAACGGCTCTGAGGAAGGACTCACAATTTCCTCTCGTTTCATGACATCCGGGAGCTATTGTTCGCGAGGAAAGCGAATCGGTCGTAATTGACTGCTACGTCAACGCTTACTTGTTTCGCCCCCGTGAAGAGAACCCAGACATTTTTTGGAATTTTGGATATTTGGGAGCCGTTTTAAAGGGTTATGTCCAATCTTGCAGAGACGACAAGAGCAGAAAGAACATTTCGAATACGCTTTCAGGACATTGGACCGCGCCCCAAATGAATTCGACCTCATCTTCTCCCCCATGCACGTTGGAACGAACCATTGGGCTCTTTTGGTAATCCACATCAAGGAAAAAGAGTTCCACGTGTACGACTCATTACGAAGCAAACATCGTGCTGACATTCCACAATATGTAAGTGACGCGTGTTACATACAATGCTTACATTCGTTACAGTGCGAGAGCACTTGTGTTACAGACGTAACAGTAACATTAATCTACATTAAGTTGCGGGAACTCTTTTGTTCATTCTCTCATGTAGGTGGAGGAACTGAAAAGATACCTGAAGGGCAAGCACATAGATGCAGATAAATGGCCGCTACGCTACCCCGACCCATGCCCACAACAAGGATCGGGAGACGACTGCGAATTTTTACTTGCAAATACATGGAATGTCTAGCACGTAGGGACATTCAAGATTTGCCCTTCAGTCAGGATGACATGCCTTTAGTGCGAGCAAAAATGGCCCTCCACTTCATCAAAGCGTACTTCAATGGACAAGGGCGTTCATAGCGTCTACACTGAGGGAGAACTGCCGCACGTACTAATTCCTAACCATTGTAATGATACTTGTTGTACAGTCTTTACCTATTGTTGTTACAGTATAAATGATACTATGTTACAGTTGAAGAAGTACAGTCTTACTGCTTGAGCGCACAGCTACGCGTACCTCATTACAGTGTATGTAGAATCCTGTTACAGTCTTTACCTATACTTTTATAGTATACATGATAGGGTTACAGTTCCAGAACACATTATTACAGTATAAGTTGAAATCTGTTACAGTACTTACCTATTGTCATTATAGTATACATGCTATGAGGTTTACAGTTCGCAGTACATCGTTCCTTTAGCTTTGACCGCACACCTACAACTACATTATTACAGTATACGTACAAACCTGTTACAATAGCTGCATATTATCATTACAGTATGCATGATAGGAGGTTACATTCGAGAACTAAACCTACAACTACATTATTACATTAATAGTTTCCCGTGTTACAGTATGTGCCCTTCTTCATTACAGTGTCCATGCTATGGGGTTACAGTTCCAGCAGTACAGCTTGACCGCTTCGGAGGAACCTGTTAGTATTACAGTACACCATCATAGAGAGCACATACAAGCCCACAGAAGACTGCATAAAAGGAAAATATATGTATATTCCATAAACAAGCACTGTTACAATCTAAACTCTCCGTATCCCGATAGCATGGACACTGGAATGAAATGGAGGGGAGGGGACAAATAAGGACAGCAGAGATAGGAGGGGAGGGGAGGAATAAGAAGGACGCAGAGAAGGGAGGGAGGGAGGGGAGGAATAAGGACAGCTACAGAGAAGGGAGGGGAGGAATAAGACAGCAGAGAGGGAGGGGAGGGGAGGAGGAGGAACGGGCCGGGATGGGAGGGGGGGGAGGGAGGAGAAGGAGTGACCGGAATGGAGGGAGGGGAGGAGAAGGAAGGGGATGAGGGGAGTGAGGAGGAAGGGGATGGGAGGGGAGGGGAAGGAGAGGAACGGGCGGGGAGGTGAGGAGGAGAAGGAGGGATGGGAGGGGAGGGGAGGAGGAGGAACGGGTCGGGGAGGGAGATTCATTCTAAACTCCCTAACCCGATTACTCTTGGAGGGACGGGAGGGGAGAATAGGAGCGGGCCGGGGAGGACGAGAGGAAGGTGAGGAACAGATCTGTTCTGCCCTAGGGCCGATGTCAGGAGGATGTTTGTGAGACCTTTGTGGTGGTACAGCCGAGAGGCTTTCTGTTAAAGCCATCGTCCACCCAACGTAAAACCGTTCCAGTAGTCGGGTGTACGTCTCCGGGAAAGGTAGAGCCGGGGGCGGGTGGACCGTTGAGGCAGGTGCCTTGCCATACCCTCTCTGGGAGCACGGTTAGATGAAGACATCTGCGAATAAGAGGAAGAAGACGAGCAAGAAAGATAGGAAGAAGAAGAGCGTTAGAAGCTTGTGATGAAGGATAGGTATGACCCTGGGTTCCTTTTATAGTGTAAGAACGGTCCTCCGAACGCTGTTTGTAAGTGATGTTATTGATTGCTGTAACACTTATCCGCACGCTATGTAACTTCCAACTTCCCATCGGTCAAGTTCACGGGCCTTCGTGTCAGCGTCGTTTGGGGAAGAGGCGATGAGAAGGACAGAAGGTAAGACGGGAATGGGAAAAAGAGACGGAAGCGAAGGAGACGGAAACCGTGGTGGAGGGTCGTAAATGGTGACGTGTGAAAAGCAGGGACTGGAAATTAAACCGGACGAAAAGGAGGGACTTTACGTTTACCAGTATTCTGACAGGGACGAGGAAAAAGTACCAGCCTCTGACAGGGACCCCTAATTAATTTTCCTTTAATTTTAGAAGTGAAGAAACATTGTAAGTTAGACAAAAAATAAGAGAAAGTTTTATTGCTTTGAAATTTGCACTTGCACTTACATTTCTTTCCTTTTCATTGATCAATATACTAAGAACATAATGTACCAATCCCATCAGAAGCAAAAATTATAAATCAAGTGTAAATCTCAAGAACATTAATTTTTTCTCCAAAAATAAAACTCAAGGAAGGCGCCGATCCTTCCCATCATCCATCTGCCAAAAACATGTAAAAATACTTGTTGCAAGATAAGACTTGTAATAAAATTAATGTAAATTATTTGACAAATAATTTTATTAATTAAAAATTTAACAAAAATTTTCTCTCTCTTTCAACTAATATAATTATTAATCAAATTATCCACGTCAAATCTTACCTTATCGTAAGATAGATCTTGCAATAAACATTTCCCGTACCGTAAAACACCTGTCCTTGTTGTCTCACCGTCTACACAATGTAGGACAGCGTGCAATGTCATTGCATCAACAACAGGAGCTGCAATAAATTTCCATCCTTGAGAAAATGGACAGGATTGTCTTCGCAGTACTTAGGTAATGTCCAACCCAAATCTATATTAATATAATATTTTTCAATCTTTTGACAGTTACGTGTGTAACATTAAGAAATTTTATTTTTCCTCAACACTAAAATACTGTATAGAGTAATTTTTTAAAAATTTTAAAAATATATAATATTTTCAAAACTCTATAAAATATATAGGACAAAACATGACAGGCAATATAAAACATAGCAATTCTTAAAAAAAATTAATAACATGCTACCGTATAGAACAACCTTTGAAAAAGTTTTTAAAAAATGCAACATTTTAAAAACATGACAGGCATATAAAACATAGCAATTCTTAAAAAAAATTAATAACATGCCAAAATTTGACAAGTGTATGTTTCCTTCTCCACCAACATCTCATACGTTGCAATTTATGATGTTCTTAGATAAATTATTCTATTTTAATTATTTACATCATTCTAAAATATATATAAACAAAATTTATTATTATTTTTTTTAAAAATGTCATTATATAAATATACATTAAATATTTATACCTAAAATATTAGAGCTAGTATTATTTAAGACTGCAGACTCCCTTACCCACCAAATATAAGAAAATGGCGGCATTTGTGTTCAGTAAACTTGGTGTGGGTAACCCAAAAATTAGCCTACTTAGTTTTAGAAATAAAATTGAGACAGAAACTAGCCCAAACATTGGATAAACCCTACCCCCACCTGCCACGTCATAAAAGAATCCCTACCCCACTTCACACCTAAAAAAGAAAAAAAAAAGACATTTTTAACTTAATCCGAGATAGCGGCTTATTCCACTAACTTGGCTGGGTACATTAACCATACTTTTACACCATCATAATCCACTCTAATGAGGATATCCCCGTGATTAGCCTGTACTATCCATACCAGAGACTGTTAAAAATTAACCATGATGTCACACCTTTCAATAATCAGTATGCATTATATGAGAAACCACCCGACTAATATAAACAGCAAGCTATTGGATATAAAATGATAAAACCGCATCTGACCACGACCTATGTTTAGGGAAAAAAATATATTGGATAAGAGTATTGAGTTATCTAGAATACATGTGGGTAGCCTCAAGATAAAAGCATTAAGTTATCTGGAATATATGTGGGTAGTCTAAAAAAAAAAGAGAGGATGAATTTTAAGGCGGTTTTCAGACAATAACAGTAATATTTTATGCTAAAAAAATTTGTGCAAACACAATTATCCGCAAATAAAAAATACTGACACTTATCTTTTCCACACAAAAATGCATGTAGTCAAGTCCACTTAAAATATATAATATACTTAAGGTCTGCCCACGCACAAGCATTCAGAAAAGATGGGCAGGGCTGCCAAATGTAAGAGGAACCACTGTATCAATGCGATGAGAAGTGCTAGTTACCCGGGCGCCCGGGTAGCTGGCCTACGCGGATCAGCCACCACGCGCCCGTTCTGATTGGTCAGCCACGTGTGGGCCCCACGCGGCCGATCCACGTCGGCTGGGTTATTCGGGCGTCCAAATAACTAGCATTTCTCCAATGTGATTGTCACATGTATGATTGAGAGTTCTTTTTTGCTTTAGAGTTCAACCATATGTAAAGGAGGTAAGGTAATATCTCCTGTAACCAAGTGAAACAATTAAGATATAGCAATGTTCAATGCATCATACCACAGGGCTGTCACAAAATGGATGTTGTACTGTGATTACTCTGAACTAGTGATATCGAAACAGAATTCAGAATAAATGGCAAGTGCCAACCTTTCACCAAAAGTATGTATGTACATGACATCAGTGTGCACTTGAAATGCCCTGTGAATACGAAAAAGAAAAGAAAGATTCCACAAGAAAAAAGCAGATCACTCTAATCTTCCAACCCCCTAAGAGAATAAGAGCTGCCTCTCCTAACTACATGCAAGCTAGCAAACTCTGAAACATGATCATAAATGAAGCTTCAAGACCTATTAAGGGACCTCACCAGTCGATGCAAGCCTAAGGATTATATGCCCCCTAAATTGGCAAAAGGTCGCACAGAATCAACCACCATCTCCTGAGGTGGCCATCTCCATTTCCAATCCAAACATTAGCTGATCCACCTTATTGGGACGACTTACGCTTGCCCTATTTTCTGGAAGATGTTCCCATATCCCCCAAGCAAAGAAACATCTTGTATCACGCATGGCATGGTCTAATGTCCCATTCTCCGCACAAAAGCAGCATAATTGGGGTCAATGTTATCCATAAGCAGTGTGAGCTTAATCTCCAAACAAAGGAAAAGGATATGGCGCCCCAACTTTGTCCATAAATATTGTGAGCCAATCACATGTAGGAAACTTGCCATGAGATATTTTCCAAATAAGATTTTTTCATCTTCAATGGAGGAAGAAGCGGTCACCAAACATGAGTCTGCATGGAATGATGGCTTCCTCCAATTGACCCACAGTTCAATCTTACAGAAATATACCAACTCTTCCCACCACTCCCAAGAATCTCTCCTATGTGCATCCAGTATCTAGTGGTTCTGAACTTGTAACTAATATAGCATATCCCTAATTGCCTAATCTCCTCCATCAGATTCCTAATAAGTGCTGGGATCCATGCAGCGCCAAGTTGCTTATCATCAAACAATCATGCAGCAGGTGTCAATCTATATAATATGATTTTGCCCCTTTTTTTTCCAGAAGTGGATAATACCAGATATATGTAGAACCAAAAAGAGGTTGCATGTATAGAGAGACAGCAAAAGAAAAGGTCCCTCTATACAGCAATATATCCAGATCAAGCACACACAAAAAAAGACTTTGCTTACTTTTCAAAAGGGTGAGATTTTCAGCCACTGTGCACTGTGTTTTCTGAAAAAGTATGCACATTTCTAACTGCTCTGCATATGAAGCACATGACAAAGACAGCTTACAAAAAACTCTGAAATATTGGCACCCAATACATTTTGAAGAGCTGGGAATTATCTCCTAACAATTAACCATTAAAGACGATAGAAAAGAACAGAGACCAAGTTTGATATGAGTGAAGACAATTCCAAAAAAACAAGATAGAGAAAAGTTCAGATGGATATTCTACATCATATACCACTTTTCCTAAAAAACCGTGTAAGCATCAGCATCTAAAAAGAAATAGAAAACACAATTCGGATTGCAATGGTAACATCATTGTTGGGGCTACCTAAATTAGTCGAGTTCTTACTTTCAGAAGGAAAAATGATAAGTGCTTGTTTGCATGTGTTGAACTTTGAAGAAAACATTACTGGACTGGGGGGAGGGGAGATAAAGGAAAAGGAACAATTAGAGCAACCATAGATATCGTGGGGAGAGCGGGAAAAGATTAAGCCTTCTGATAACAAAGCAAAGGGCTAGGTTCTACTGTACTAAATCCATTAAGTGATACTCTCAAAAGAAATGGCATGACGAATATACAAAACGGAATAGACAGCAGTTAATAAGATATGTGCAAAGATCAAGTGAGAAGGTCAGATGTGAGCAATGTTAGAAGGTTTTACAAGCCATGGTCTAAATTACAAAGGGCGGCCTGTCTGGACAAGATAAACTTTCACTTCAGCTACCCATGTTATCAGGTGGAACTGACCAATTGTATAGAATTTACAATCCTTTCCTGTCATCAAAAAGGGAAAGATAGTACATCCTGAGGACTCCTTCACACAATTCCTCCATGTCTAAAACTTCCATCACCGCAATCTGTTCTAGGGTCTAAGCCACATGGTGAGTCATACCACTTGGCATTTTCAGGATAGAATCCATCTACAGATATCCCAACAATATTTGGGTCAGCAACCAGATCTCCATCATTTCTTATGGGTTTTATCATCTTCAAGTCTTCCTCCTCGCTGGGAAAAAGGATGCTCTTCTCATCAAATTCCACAGAGTCCTCCTTCAACAACCACCTATCAGGCTTGCAGCTGCTCTTCATGACAACATTTGAGCTCTCACATTCGTCCCTCATCCTGTCCCACGGCAGTAGAGACCCAAGTGTTTGACCGATCATGGCGTCCTCTTCCATGAGTTCCACATCCTTATCATAGATCCCGTTGTGACCACTTTGGTGGTCATCTCCCCACCGCACAAATTCTCCATCTCCCACCATCAACACTTCTTCAGGATGCTGTGCCTTCTCAAGAAATGCACCGCCGTGAGGATTCCTAATTATGTGCAGAATGTCTGACAGCTCCTGGGACAGCAAACCCAAAAGTTCTCTAGGCATTTGCATGACCTTCCCCTCCAACAGGCTAATTTCAACCCTGAGCTCACGAACCTGGCGCAAAACAGACTGCTGAAGCTCATCGCCTTCGTCCTTCTGCAGCAAGGAAATATAAGACTCCGGTTCAGCTTCCTCACTGACACCATATACCACAGCATCCTGATCAAAACCACCTTTATGCCCAAGAACTCGATGGATTATTCTAGCATTCCCATCTAGCGGCCCCGGTTCATGCCCGGTATGCACGGCATACAGCTTGAACACTGCCGTCCCTTCTTCATCATAAATAAAAGTCTTGTCCTTCTCGTTGTAGTTGGTAATGGGCACGATCGCCCGGATCCTGAACCCACACCCACACCTCTTGGACGCGTATGGCTCCCTCTTCAAGACCCTCGATTTCTTTCCACCGGCGGTCGAGGAGGACGAGGTGGGCTCTCCGGCGCGGTGGCAAGCGTAGTCCTTTACCTCCGCCATGAAAGGCTTGAACCTGATATACTTTTGCCGAATGCACAACACCACCTTGTGCTTCGCCGCCAGCTGCTGCAGCCGCGCGGGGACATCCCTGGCGGGCACATCAAAGGACTCCGTGTACTCGAAGCGCCGCCGCCGCTTGGACCGGCCGGCAGCATCGGCGGCGGGGCCTTCCCCGCTGCATACGGGACAGGACGCGACGCAGGCCCGGATGAAGGACTCAGGGATGCCGTAGAACCTGGAGCCAACAGTCCATACGTGCTTGATCCGGTCGATGGTGTCCTTGAGGCCGAGGTGGCGGAGGTCGGCATCGGCGTGGGAGGCGGCCACGATGCCCTGCCACTGTTCCACATGGGAAACGCACTGGACGCGGTTGTTCTTGAAGTAGAGGAGCAGGGCGCCGTCGGGGCCGTGGCGTGCGCCGAGCTTGTCCTGGATCCGCTTCCACGCTGTCAGGTACGCCGTGTCCTCGTTCCGGTCCTTCCACACAGAGCGCCAGGAGCTAAGGACGGCGGCCGGGGTGGCGCGCCGGATCTCACCGGGCGTAGGGAGGCGCCCCTCCAAGATGCACTGCGCCATCAGCGCGTGGGACTCGCGGTTGAAGGTGTGGAACTGGGCGGAAACGTGGGGCTCTGGGTCGACGAACGGCCAATCGGCGGCGGCGGAGGGGATCGCGAGGGAGGTTCCCCCGCCCCGGCATTCGCCGTCGGAAGAGGAGGAAGAAGAGGAGTCGTCCTGGTCGGTGGAGGGGGACTTGACGGGCTTGCCATGGCGGGCCTCGTATTCGTCCTCCTCGCCGTCCTCGTCTTCGTCTTCGTCCCGGAAGACTGAGACCTCAGGCGGCGTGAAGGGGTAGGTGGAGAACGATCGCGGGAGATCACGGGGGGCGTCCGCAGTCGCCATGGCCACCGCTGCTTCGTCTTCTTCCATGGCGGGGGGAGGGTGAGGAGGGAGGAAAGGCTGCGGAGGTCACAGGCACCGGCTGCTCTGGGGCGTGGACCAAGGGTTTCCGCCGGGCAACGGGGGAAGAATGGCTGAGATGCCTGGCGAGGGGAGGTCATGAAACCAACGGTCGTGATCGATTGGGCTTCTGTGCTTTTTATCTCCTCTCTTTTGTGATCGCGAGGGCTACACACCGGGCGTTCATATTTAGGTCCAAATCGAATTGGACCGACCTAAATTGGCTTATTTTTTGTCAACTCAAATCGAATTAGAGGCCAACTTGAATTAAATCAAATAAAAATTATTTTTGATTATTTTAAATTAGATTTTAATTATATTTAAATATATTAATATATATATATATATTGAAAGTAAGAATAAAGTTTAAAAATATGTATATTTATATGTAAATTTAATCATATAATTACTTTTTTAATATTTATAATATGATGATTATATAAATATTATTATAATTATATTTAAAAATAATTTATTTATTTTATACGAATCAATTTAATTTCATAATTTATAAAACTGAATTAGATTGAAGTGAAATCTACATCCAACCAAATCGGCCAATTTGATTTGGACCTAAATATGAACGCCCGATGTGTAGCCCTTGCCATCACAAAAGAGAGGAGACAAAAACACAGAAGCTCAATTGATCACGACCGTTGATTTCATGACCTCCCCTTGCCGGGGCATCTTAACCATTCTCCCCCTATCTCTCGGCGAAAAATTTGATTCGAGTTGACCAAAAATAAATCAGTTTAGATCAAACTGGACCCATGAACACTCTTACACACCATAATTAAAGATGACATTGAAATTTTGTGATCACAAGCCAACCAAGCTTTATCGGACCACAAGAATCGGCCCACTATCGGCCAACCCAGCATTCAGGCTCGGCCTACATAGATTTCAGCGGGCCGCTTCACTTCAGACAGACTAGTCCAAATTCGATCCCCCGACCCACCGGACTAGCCTCGGCCCACCTGGCCCACTTACACCCCCCACCTCTTAGAACACGATGCCGACGGAAAATAAGAAAAATATTAATATGGATATTAATATTTGGAAAATGGAAATTTCTAAGCAAATGAGCCATGCTGACGTCATCGTATCTAGATACAAGGTCTCGAGGGCCTGCACCTGTTAGAATTGCGACTCACCTTCACCTTATATCTTAAGTAGCTCTCATCCGAAGGGGAGCCATAGTGATACAGGAATTATTTTAGCAGATTTAAAAATAAATGTGTTTGCTTGGGTCATGATGACGGAGATAGGGTGGTGAAGTTGACCAATTGGGGTCACGGGGCGGGATTTCCTCGTTATCAAAAAAAAGTTGACCAATTGGGGGGAAAACAAATGAAACAAACCAATGGGAAGGCTGCACATTCCAATATCCAAATAAATTGGACGTCATAATTCGGACGTTTAATCTTCGCAGATCGTCGTCTGCTCCGCTGCCGCCTTCTCCTCCTCCGGCAGATCCACTGAGCTCGTCGCCCTCGGTGGTTTGGTCGCCCCCATCAGCGTAGTCTCCCCCAGCGGCCGCCATGGCGGCTCCGGAAGAGAACAGCGCCCTCTTCCCCATCTTCATCCTGACGATCATGGCTCTGCCGCTGGTCCCTTACACCGTGTTCAAGCTGTTCTGGGCCGCCACCAAGAAGACGAGGAGCATCCACTGCAAGTGTTCCGCCTGCGCGCGCTCCGGCAAGTACCGAAAGTCCATTTTCAAGCGGGTATTGCAGACTTTGGGATCCTTCCACCCACCCACCCCCCCACTCCGCGGCGATCTGCCAAATGCTATGTTTTTGTTTTCTGAAAGGTTAGTTAGTTGTTATATGTTTTTCCAATCTGGGTCCTTGCAGATCTCGAATATATCTACATGCAATAATCTCACGCTGGTACTGCTCTGGGTGGTTATGGTGATGCTTGTTTTCTACATCAAGCACATGAGGCGCGAGGTATGGTAACCAATGGAATCATATTTTTGATCTTGTTGGACCTGTGCAACAGAGGGTGTCGAATCTTCGCTTTATTCATTGCCGTCAAGGGAAAAGTGGAGTACATGGGTGGGTACCATCATCAGCTTGGTTCCATCTCGAACCTCGCTGAAGCCTTCTCGGGTAGACAATTGAATTACATATAATCAAGACACTGGATTCTTCTCTGAAACTTCACTTCTCTTCCATTTTGCTTCCAAAATCCTTGTATTTGTTTATTGTTGGGGATTTTGACACACAAGGCGAAGTTAACAATAACACACACACAAAGGAGAAGAGGGAGACGTAAGGAGAAACTGTTCTCTTTCAATTAAGAAAAGAACTACATCTTCCTCCCCGGTGGTGATCGTACATCCGACCGAACACCCGACTCCCTCGATCACGTCCCATGAGCTGCTCCTCACCACCCCTTGGGGTACACCCACAATATATAGAAGACCCCCCACTAGTCTCCTAATCCCATTAGGACTGCCTCCTAATGCCTAGTCCAGAGTCTCAGTTGGAGTCCAACTCCCGATGCTAACTCCAACCTAGAGTCCTACTAGGATCCTACCCAGAGTCCGAGTCCAACTCCCGATGCTAACTCCAACCTAGAGTCCTACTAGGATCCTACCCAGAGTCCAAGTCCAACTTTGATGTTGCGGATTGAGCCCCACCACAATATACTCCACCTTGGCTTGAATCCACAAGCCACTTGGAGATCAACCCCGTGTCAAATCCACAAGCTGTCTGTCAACCAGCTCCACCTGTATGGCCCCGCATCTTGTACTCGGATGCTTGCACCCCGACCAGGTGCGCCGCACAGCTCAGCACTGTTGTACGTCTCGATGTGGCACCTCCTCTCTCAGTCAACATGAGAGACCATATCCACCATCGACCACTGAAGCGAAAGTGACCTGCTTTTTCCATGCTCTTTCATCAGCAAACTGAGTCCTCTGCTGATTCGTATTGCTCGCTAGGAAACAAGTGCTTGAGCCACACCATTGTCGATCCTCCCTACGAACCTATACACACCATCAATCATTTGTCCCCGCAATACAACCCGTGCTCCTCTGCACACCCGAAGAGCTCCACCTTTGAGAATGCATCAGTAACCTCTTGAATTCAAGACTCTCAGAGAATTAAGGTTGCTCTTTAGATCTAGCACATGTTAGACCTCTGTCAATGTATGCACCACTCCATCAAACTTGTGAATCCGCACCGATTCTACTCTGGCAACTGAGCACTGCATGTCGTTCGCCAATTGGATTGAGCCACCATCACAAGTCTGATATGTGATGAACTACTCCATGTCCAAACGCACATGAAACAAGTAACCAAAATCTAATATCCAACATGTATTTCCATCACCTACAGATGTCGTGCATAAGACCAGCTCATCTTCACTGTCTTCTCCAACTGCTTCAATTACAGATGCCTCTTCCTTCTTTTTTCCTCTTTTTTTCTGCAGCCTAGCATCCTCCTCCCGCACTGGACAATCCCTCTTCATATGGCCTTCCTTGTCACAATAGTAACACGTATGGGAAACTTGTGACTTGGAACGACCCTTGCTCTTTCTAGATCCTTGCCTCTCATCAGATCTCCCTCGACCTCCACCTGTAATAAAAAGATAACCCTCACCTGATGCTCTATCATTGTTGCTCTTCCGTCATGACTCGTTCATGATCAACGAAGCAATTGCATCATCCAACCTGAGAGTATCTTTCCCGAACAGTAGTGTAATCACAATATGATCGTATGATGCAGGCAACGAAGCCAACAAGAGAAGCGTCTTGTCCTCTTCATTATAGTTGTCAAGGCGCCGCTTAGGCGGGAAGGCGCCAAATTGATAGCTAGGCGAAGGTCTGCCATTTAGGGACCCAGAAGGCATCCTAAGGTGGTGCCTAGGCGGGCTAGGCGAGCGCCTTAGCCTACCTGGGGCGCATTGGGTGCCTTAGGCCTTAATGGTTTAAGCTACAGCTTGGGTGGTCCAAGCCCTATGAAGTATGGTTTAATAACTTATTTTTCTGAATATCATTTATGTAAATAATTATATTTATATAGTTTCATTTACTTAAGATATTACATATTATATTTATATAGTTTCATTTACTTAAGATATTACATGTAAATAAAGAAGTACCCCCTATTGGAATCTAATAAAAATATCAGAAAAATCATATCTCTTACTAATAAAAAGTAAACTCTCCGATTGAACAAGAAAATCACGATTTTGGTGATTCCATCAAAATGCCAACTTTCTAATCCCTCATAATTTAATTTAACTCCACAATTCGAATAAATCATCTAGAGCACTAAAAATTCAAAGTCCGTGAAATAAGTAAAACGTACATGTGACTTCTCTAAAGAACTCACTCTCTTACTGACAGTATTTAGTTTGCCTGAGACTTCTCAAGATTTGGTCAAACCTAAGCTATCATCGTACAAACTTGTAACTTTCTAGTTTCTTTTCATTTTTTAAACATATTGTGGGATTATGTAGTGGACTCATTTTGTTATTTACTTGTTTTAAGTGTGTTAACATATTGCACTTCCTATTTTCATTTAGCGCATTTACATGTATGAGTATTTACTTATTTTTGTTTAAAAGTTGGAAATTAGTTTTCTAATGATATAATGATATTTGCACTTCTTGTTCTTATTTAGTGTGCTTTTTTATTTGAAGATGTCAATTTAGATTTCTTATGACTTTATGATATATAATGTGAGTTTGTTTACTTGTAATTTAATTTTTGTTGCTTTCATATAGTTTTTACCTTTTTGTTATGACATTTTTATTTTGTGTAAGTATTTTTTTGTTATATATAGCTATTATCTATATTTATCATATTTATGTATTATTTTAATAATATATTTGTCATATTATGATATGTCATTGCAATTATGTCTGCCATATTATAATAATTTTTATTAAATTTTCATCATCATATATATTTTTAGAGACATAATTATCATATAAGAGAGATATTTGAAAACAACTCATACTTAGTTCCATCCTAAATGCCTAGGCACCGCTTAGGCAGGCGCCTAAGCGCTTAGGCAATTTGAGACCCAACTATGCCTCGGTCGTCTTGACGACTTGACAACTATGCTCTTCATCGATCTTCACGTCTCAGGCAAGCACCTTCGTCAAAATCTTGTTGTACTCATCCAGATGAGCCTCTAGTCTTCCTCCTTCCTCTATCTTTAGGCCATATAGTTTCTTTTTCAGAAACAACCAGTTTGTCAATGACGGAGACTTGTACTTGCTCTCCAACTTTTTTCCAAACGGCCGCCAGATCATCCAAGCCAATCACCTTTCGAAGCATGTTGTCTGCCAGGAACAACTGAATCGTACTATTTGCTAAGTCTCACATCTCTTGCCACGCCTCAGTTAATAGCTTATCCGGTTTCTCCGCCTTGTCGTTGAGAACCTTCACCAGTCCTCCTCACGTCAGGATGTTCTTCACACGCTATTGCCACAGTGTAAAGTCGTTGTAGCCATTGAAAGGTTCTATAGAGAAGCTCGTGACCTTTGTTGCTACCTTATGACATGTGCCCCATGGTGGGCACCATATGTTGGGGATTTTGACATGCTAGGCAAAGTTCACAATAACACACATACAAAGGAGAAGAGGGAAGCGTAAGAAGAAACCGTTCTCTTTCAATTAAGAAAAGAACTACACCTTCCTCCCCGGTCGTGATCACACATCCAACCGAACACCCGACTCCCTCAGTCACGTCCCATGTGCTACTCCTCACCACTCCTTGGGGTAAAACCATTATATATAGAAGATCCCCCTAGTAGTCTCCTAATCCCATTAGGACTGCCTCCTAATGCCTAGCCCAAAGTCCAATTGGAGTCCAACTCTCGATGCTAACTCCAACACAGAGTCCTACTAGGACCCGACCCAGAGTCCAAGTCCAACTCTAATGTTGCGGATCGAGCCACACCACAACAGTTTATAGCCTTACCTAAGAATGCGGCAATTTCACCTTCTTTAGCCTAGTAAAACTAATGACGAGAATAATTTGAGGCCCAGAATTCTAACATATGCAAGTCACAAAGAGAAAGAGAGATTAAACCCTGGTTGTCTTGAAGTAGGGTTGCAAACGAACCAATACACTCGACGAGTAGCTCGAAATTCGGCTCGATAAAAACTCGATTCGACTCGTTTATTAACTAACGAGTAGAGCTTGAACAAAAAAATAAGCTCGGTTCATAAACGAGCCGAGCTTGAACAAAGATATGCTCGACTCGATTATGTTCGCGAACAACTCGTTAAGATACTCGATAACGAACTCGCTAAGATACTCGATAATTACTCGTTAATATATTTGAAATGATATTTATTAATATATTTAAATTTCTTATAATTAATATGAGGGTACAAATATATTTATCTATTTTTGTAGAGTTATTATTATTGTATAAATTAAACATAAGGATTTAGATGTAAAAGGTTAAATACTAAGGTGTATATTACAAAGATGTAAGTGAGAGTATTTACACAAAATTTAGTTTTAAATAACTTATGCAAATATGGGTATGAACACAAATATGAAAACTTGAAGGTCTCCAAGCACCGCAGTCATCTTCTTCCTCCCGACTTCTGCAGGAGCGCCGCACCGCGCCCGATGGCCATTGCGGCATTGCCCCACAGGTGAAGCCAGGGGGCCGCGATCGGTCAATAGAGTGTCCGACGATCGTCGCGGAGCCTCGTCCGCGGCCGGAAGGATCTTTGAGCTGCCGTCGTCCCCCTTGTACAGACCATTGGTGGTGCGGACACCCCGGTCCGGAGTTGCAGCGGCATGTCGGCGGCTACGGCGGTGCGGATGCCAGCGCGGTGGTTCTGGCTTTGCCAGACACTGTCTGTAGGTCCTCCAGTGGCATCTTCTGGCTGTGCCATCACCCCCTCCGTGACTTCTGACGGCTTACAGCTCCGCCTCCCCCCCCCCCCGGTGGTCGGAGGCCCGCACGGCGGTTCCGGTAGTACCGGACGCCAATGGCAGTGCTCGTGGTGGGATTCTATGGCTACCCCACCCCTGCACAACGCCACCCAGCCCCCCCCCCCCCCCACCCCTGCAGGCCTGCACCTTCTACCCTACGACCAGCCTACCAGGTATCCCATGGGCATATAGTCCCATATCGGATACAACATTTGTGCCATGCCTAAAAGTTCTATAAAATAGACCCCCCACCTCAACTCCAACCCTGTGTGTCCCCAGGTCGCTTGGGCTTTAACAAATCAAATATGAGCTCGATTTCAAGCTCGTTTATTTACCTAAACGAGCAGTAAAACGAGCGCTTGACGAGTCGAGTTTGAACTGCAAAAAAATTTCGGCGAGTTTCGAGTTCGAGTTAGGTAAAAAATGAGTGAGTCGAATTCGAGCGGCTTAACGAGCCGAGCTCGAACGTGAAAATTTTTTAACGAGCCGAGCTCGAACAGATGTTGTGAAGCTCGCGAGTATCGAGCCCGAGTTTGAACTTATTTGGAGTGTGCGAGCCGAGCTTGAGCAGAGTGATATTCGGCTCGGCTCGGATCGTTTGCAGCCCTATCTTGAAGTCAATTTGCTCACTTGAACTGTTCAGACTTTACAAAGATCTGTGATGGATAACTTGCCTAGTGTCTCTCTGTATACTACTAGGTCTATAGTTTGCCGCATTATTTATCATTGTTGACAAATAAATGCAAAACTAAAGTAGAATTTTCGTAACTGCTAACAACTTTCACTGGAAGTTTCAAGTGGAAGTTACCTGCAACTCAACTGCTTGTGAAAAATTCCTTAGAGCTTCAGTTGGCATGGTCAATCTTTTTTTTAAAAATGCTTGGCATAATAATCTCAATTCTAGCTGATCCTGGAGGGATAAACAAGGCTTGTGGTTTATTTCATTTGGGAGAAACCATATCAAGTTTTCCAGAAAATTCTTTTAGAGCTAAACTTTGACAAACAAGTTAGAACTACAATTCTGACTCTTTTCTGCCTCATGTCAATTATAAGTATCAGGTAAAACTGATTGCTATGTATTCATATATATCCAAGCAATGAAGCAGTATTCTCAAAATTTTGGCTGGCCTCGTTGACTGCTTTGTCATTTCTTCCTTTTTTAGGCTCAACCATTTGAACCGTTCAGTATTCTTGGATTAGAGCCAGGAGCTTCAGATTCAGAAATAAAGAAAGCTTATAGACGGCTCTCCATTCAATACCATCCTGATAAAAACCCAGACCCAGGTTGAACGTCTGCATATGACTTTTATTTCCATTTTCTTATTACACTGAAGTTAAGATAAGACTTTCTTATCCTTCTCTGCTTGAACATGTTTTGACTGTTTTTCAGAGGCACACAAGTATTTTGTGGAGTTCATTTCTAAGGCTTATCAAGCTTTAACAGATCCAGTGTCCCGTGACAATTATGAAAAGTATGGGCACCCAGATGGCAGACAGGTAGTACTTCCCTTTTATCTCATAAACTGAAATCCTGCAGCATTTCCTTTCTTTCTTTGTTTTTGTAATATAGAACATCATGTGCCATGGATTCAGGGGTTTCAAATGGGAATTGCTTTACCACAATTCTTGTTGAATATTGATGGAGCATCCAGCGGCGTTCTTTTGCTTGGAATTGTTGGGGTTGGCATTCTTTTGCCTTTGATAGTAGCTGTTGTGTACCTTTCAAGGTCATCAAAATATACCGGGAACTACGTTATGCACAATACTTTGTCAACATATGTCTATTTCATGAAACCGTCATTGGCTCCCAGGTATATAATTCATTCTAGGTCTAGTATTATTCACCTTGAATGTCTCCTTTTTATAATCACTCTCAGTACTGGCATAGCTGACTATATTCGTGATATGCTTTCTATGTTGCTTTGCTCTTAGAATCATGCTGAAGTACTTCTTATAATTATATCAGTCAATGCTTATTCTCGTCATCTTTTTAGTGTATTATCTCTTCTTGAAGTATATCTTGTTACTGTTTGTTTAGTTGTGCATCTATTCATCCTCCAAGATTTATACACTTCATTTCTCTGTTGCTGAAATACTCTAATAGCTTATTTGATCAAACTTAGATGGTAATTTTGCAGCAAGGTTATGGATGTCTTCATTAAGGCATCAGAATACATGAAATTCCAGTTCGCCGAAGTGATGATGAACCTCTACGGAAACTGTTCCTCACTGTTCGCAGTGAGCTGAACTTGGACATAAAGAATATAAAAACAGAGCAAGCAAAGTTTTGGAAGCAGCATCCAGCCTTAGTTAAGGTATTCTTTGAAAATACCAGTACGTGGTTCTGTTGTGGTGCTTTCAGTTCATTGTAACAAGCTGTTTCATGTTTGATCTTACTGGTTTATTCTTACCTGCCGGGTTGTCTGTGCATCAGACGGAGTTATTGATTCAGGCCCAATTAGTTCGTGAGTCAACAGCCTTGCCTTCTTCCCTTCAGAGTGACTTCAAGCGCATACTGGAGTGCGCTCCTCGACTTCTTGAAGAATTAGTGAAGGTTAATCAGATGAATTCTCCCCAGCATTGGCTATCTAAGTTATTTGGATCATTTAATACATAAGCTTTTATGCCAATTCAATTTGCATTTGCCATGTATGAATCCTGATTGTTGTACTCTTCCGGAATGGTGAAAGGTGGTTCATAGGCTCATAGGTCTCTCATACCCTGTCATCTACTTTAATCTTTTGACTGTACCTTAACTTATACAAAGTGAGCCAAAGTGAATATACTCCTGAGAACTAGTCCTTATGAAACCTATGCTGTTTTCATGTCTCATAGTGTTGCTTTCATTCATCAAATAACAGTTATAGAGATGGATTGCTTTTTGGAAAATGAGAGTATGTGGTTTTTCCTGCCTGTTGGTTAAAGCAAAACGTAAATTGACATGATAACATTATATTGCTCATTCTTTTGCTATATAAATATTTTCAGATCAGGGTAACATGCTGATGTGGCTTGTGAGAGGACAGGGAATAAGAGAGCATGGTGATGAAATGTAGGCAAGGGTTAATCTGTGACTGAGTAACAATTTTCATTTTCAGTTTACATATCGCGGCTGCTTAAATCTTATCACGACTGATGTTTTTATGTTTTCTTGGAAGTCACTGATATTGTCATGTTGAAATATGTAGAAGGGGATACTGAGTCACTGACTCACATGTCTAAGTGCAGATAGCTGTGATGCCACGAAGTCCACATGGTCGTGGATGGCTTAGGCCTGCAATTGGGGTGATTGAGCTATCTCAGAGTATCATTCAGGTGGTTTTTCGAGATTCTTCTCTTTCTAAAGTTTTCGTATATGAATCATGCTATCTCGTCAGTTTATCAACTCCCTACTAACAAAAACCCTGGAAACCAAGAGGCTGCATAGTGGACTTTCAGATTCTTTGTTGTCCTTAAAAAATATTGTAGTGCATACTTGTTATTAGTAAATCCTTTAAGACTAGGGATTGTGAGGAAAGTTTCAACATGGAGATTCTCTAAAGGAGTTAAAACATCTGTTATCTGTTGTGATTTAGTCTCATATTAGAAATTGGAGGGAGTTCTATCTCTATATATAGAGAGAGGATTCCCTCAACTCAATATCTAAGTTTTGGGTCAGAATTCGAGTTTTTAACATGATATTAGAACGAGTTTACCTGTTGGATCCTCTTTCTGTATGTGCACACTTGTCCCTCTCCACGTTGTGTCTCAAATCATAATTTGGCATGAGATAGAGTGTTCTGGTCTGGTTATAGATGAGGTGACAAAACATTTGTATGATGATATCCCTTGGTGTATGCTATTTGCAGATGATATTGTCTTAATTGATGAGATTATTGATGGTTTAAATGTTAAGTTAGAAAGTTGGAGACATGCTTTGGAGTCTAAAGGTTTTAAAATTAGTAGAAGTAAGTCTGAGTTTATGCACTGTAATTATAGTAATCAAAGGGTTCCTCAAGGAGATGTGGTTCAAATTGATGGTCAAGATATTTCTAAGAGTAGTAGCTTTCGATACTTGGGATCTATCATCCAAGAGAATGGGGAGATTTATGACGATGTGGCACATAGGATTAAGGCAGGTTGGGTAAAGTGGAGAAGTGCATCAGGAGTCCTTTGCGATCGTCGTATACCAGTGAAACTTAAAGGAAAGTTTTATAGAACGGCAGTGAGGCCTGCATTATTATATGGCGCGGAGTGTTGGGCAGTGCGAAAGGAACACGTAAACAAAATATGTGTAGCAGAGATGAGGATGCTGAGATGGATGTGTGGTAAGACTAAGAAAGATAAGATTAGGAATGAGCGCTTCCGTGAGGATCTGGGGATAGCTCCAATTGATAGAAAAATGAGAGAAAATAGACTTAGGTGGTTTGGATACGTGTACCGTCGCCCTAACTCGGCGCCGGTTAAAAGATGTGACCAAATTTTAGTGGATGCTGGTAAAAGAGCTAGGGGGAGGTCTAAAATGAGATGGTGCGATGTTATCAAGAAGGATTTGGACTTTTTGAGTTTAAACACGACTATAACACTTCATAGAAATCTTTGGTGGAAAAGGATTCATGTAGCCGACCCCAAATAATGTGATAAGGCTCTGATGATGATGATGATGATAGAGTGTTCTGGTTTAATCCTATATAGAAAACCTGTGAGAGTTTCACCTCCATATATGTAGAGGATTCCCTCAAATTAATATATAAGTTTTAGATTAGAGTTTTGGGTTTTTAACATTGTGTTGTGAGAGAAAATAAAGAATTAGAAAAACATAGGTAGAAATTTTAACCAGAGGGTGGATACTAATGTCCCTTTCCCCTGTGACTAGAATCCAGAAGTCGTACTGATGGTTCATCCTAATTAAGAAAACATGGAATTGGCATTAAGGAAAAAGCTTCTGTCATTTTCCTAATTATCAATCCTACCAAGCAAGGAAGTGTTTCTCCTACTTTCAGCCTAACCCAAGTCCACAGCTTTCAAATCTGGTTGTGCGATGGGCTGGCGCACCCAAGTCCCTAACCGCACTGCTTGTGGCAGATGGTCGGTGGTCACACAATATACCTGCACCCATGGGACTCCTCACCGAGAGCCAAGGGATGGGGAGGGAGGAGTTGCCACGATGCCACTGGCAGTTGTAATATGATGTCACCTGCGCCCTCTTGGAGTCCCTCGGTTAGTACCTTCCCTCCAAATCCCCCACGATGCCACTGGCGGTTGTAATATGATGTCACCTGCGCCCTCTTGGAGTCCCTCGGTTAGTACCTTCCCTCCAAATCCCCTACCCCAACATAGATAGATAGATAGATAGGCCATTTTAGATATTTTAATAGTATATATATATATATAGAGAGAGAGAGAGAGAGAGATTTTTTATTTTTCATGGCCATTTTAGATATTTTATTATTTATTCTAGAAACAACCTTCCCTCCAAATCCCCTACCCCAACACACGGAGAGAGAGATTTTTTATTTTTCATGGCCATTTTAGATATTTTATTATTTATTCTAGAAACAACCTTCAGATAGCGATAGCATGTTGTCAGAATAGTATAACTGTATTCTAGTGACGATTAAGGTGAGTGGCGATGTTTAAAGTTTTTAAATTTTAAAGAAGTATGTAGGATTATAGCTATCTAACCATCGTACTTCCTGAAATTTCACATGCAACAAGAGTATATATTAAGTTAACCCTTACTTTAGGGAAGTTGTTGCTAGCACATTTTGTTGTTTCACTTTGAGTTTTACCAATTGTTGACATTTTTACCTGTCGTTGTGGTCTTCATCCTTCAACTCCTTAATGGTGTTAGACCCAGACCTGTATGGTTCAGTCTTACAATGAACCATCAAATTTACCATGTTTCTCCTTTTTTACTTTTTTTCCATAAACACCTTACAGCTTGAATTATGACTCCAGTTAATCACTTGAATATATGCTGTCAGGCTGTTCCACTGAGTGCGAGAAAAGCAGTTGGAGGTTCTGCTGAAGGAATCGCATCCTTTTTGCAACTTCCCCACTTTAACGAGACGATTGTCAAAAAAATTGCTCGTAAGGTACAAATTCACCAAGTTTTTATTGCTGGACCTCTATCGTGCATATCTTGATTCTTTGGTAACATCAACCTTATTTTTTCTATTTTTCTACTTGATAGATCTAGGTATTGAAAAGCATAATTGCAATAGTATTGCCACTGATGGCGTTGTTCCTTGCTACAATACATTTTTCAAAGTCCCACATCATGTTTCTTTTTTCTACTGATCCTTAGTTTTTCGCTCCACGGCTTCTTTCTGTGTATTGGATTCTAGTGTATCTTAGTCTGCTTTAGTTTCATCAGCGAAGGTCACTACATTGGCAAAAAGCAAACCCCAAGATATATCTCTTTGCATAGTAGTTTCCTGTATGATTTGTGGGAGATTAACATAGTTTCCGTTTTTTGAGACTCGTGTATGGACATGATTAAGTTTTAACATTGGAGACATATAGATGTAGACATTCAAATGTACTTATACATCATGCAGTGAAAGCATGCGCAAGTGCTTGTATGCATGTGATGTCTTGCCAGTATTCTTATTCTAGTTTCTAGAAGCAAATTTGTGTGGGAGCGTGCGATGTCGTGCCAGTAAAACTGGAGGATAATATTTAACTGAATTTGGATAGGTGATATAAGTTAATTCAGGGTACCCAAGGTTAAGATGGGGTGGTATATGAACTATGGGTTATCTCTACCCACCCTCAGGCAAGGTAAGAATGCTATCCTGGGAAAGCATAGGTTAATCAATTATCGGGATCCTGATGATCGATTAATAGGGTCTCTCATATGATGACTTTTAATTTTTTGGCTAAGTACCTATCCGATAATCAAGTAATAGCGTCACGATAATCAATTATCGTGATTCCAAAATCATGAGAAACCAGTCGATTAGCCTACTCGGTCTCCGGTCTCATTTTTGTTTCCAAAGACAGGTAATACCAAGTTATGATACACTTGGGTACATACCTCTGTACCAAAGCGGCCTTAGCTAGTAACTCCTCTCGGTCTGGAGAACAAGTGATATGAACCTCACGTTAGTGCCGACCCTACAGCAGTTATGTCGATGGTGAGAGTTGACACCATGACCTCTTATCCAATTCTCTCACTCTGAGGAACTGTATGAGCATCATTTTGACTCTGTTTTTTCCCGCATGCGTGTGTCTTGTACCTCTGACTGTGTGTTGGTCTGCCATAGATTTATTCACTGTATACAGGCATGTTCACCCTATCTTATTCATTTGCCCTGTTTCTCCTGCAGAAAGTGCGTACAGTGCAAGAGTTGCAGGACTTGAGTGTGGAGGACCGGGCCGAGTTGCTTACAGAGATAGCAGGTCTTTCTACTGCTGAAGCACGTGAGGTAGATCTGGTCCTTGGGATGATGCCGGACATTACGGTTGAAATCACATGTGAGACTGAAGGTGAAGAAGGCATACAGGAGGGCGACATTGTCACCATGTACGCCTGGGTGACGCTTAGGCGTGGTAACGGCTTGACGGTTGTCCTCCCCCATGCCCCTTACTATCCATTCCAGAAGGAGGAGAATTTCTGGTTGCTTCTTGCAGATCCTGTCTCCAATGATGTCTGGATGTCACAGAAGCTGAACTTCATGGACAAGGCAGCAGCTATTGCAGCAGCTTCCGAGGGCATTCAAGAGACAAAGGAGGCACTTGGTGCGACTCCGAAGGAAATAAGTGCCGCTGTTAGGGAGGCTGTTGAGAAGGTGAAGAAGGGATCGAGGCTGGTGATGGGCAAGTTCCAGGCTCCTCCGGAGGGCAACTACAATCTTTGCTCCTTCTGCTTGTGTGATGCCTGGATAGGTTGCGATAGGAAGACGAGCTTGAAACTAAAGATTTTGAAACGGAGCCGTGCAGGGACAAGGGGTGGTGCTCCAGAACAGACCCCAGCAGCAGATGAGGCCATTGAGGAGGAAGAAGAGGAAGAAGAAGAGTATGATGACTATGAGAGTGAATACAGTGCTGACGAGGATGAACAGGACAAGAACAAGTCAGCCAAGGGTGCAGCCCATGGGAAGGGATCCTCCAACAGTGAGGATTCTGCTACAGAATGAACATGTTTCTGCTGCTTCTTCTTTTTTGTTTTCATATATACTTGTTGGCGAATTTGGTCTAGTTGATGCATGGGAGTCTCTATTTCAACTGTCACATTATCGTATGGACTTGAGATAAAGGATGCTCCTTTAATTATTCTTACAATACAGGAATAAGTTAACGAGCCAATCAAATCTGTGCCTTTGTCATAAGATGTGATTAAAGCCCACATGCTGTTATCTAATCGATTTAGATACGTATGATTGAATGAATTAACGATGAATGCAATCATAGTTAGTGGCTTACTCATGACTACATCCGTAATTAACAAGGGCAATATATACGTAAGTTTCATATAAGCAGATAAAAATCGGTGTTTCGATGATTCTACATCTGGTATTCGATAGAACGTTTTTTTTCAGTCATAAATTCTAGACACATGGATCAATTTTATCTTCTAGTTTAATCTATAACAAGCAAAACTTGTTTAGTTTAGACATGAAAACGAGGAGGCGGCATCATAATGATCATGGCACAAAAAGCATCAATCCAATATCCTCCAATAACATGTAGAAGATTTAAGAAGTTAATAACGTTGAAGGTAAGAAATTATTAATTTAGTTCTATACTATTTAATGTAAACAAAGTTGAGATGGCCGAGTTGGTCTAAGGCGCCAGATTAAGGTTCTGGTCCGAAAGGGCGTGGGTTCAAATCCCACTCTCAACAGAGTTCGTTTTTGTTTCTTTTTATATTGTGATTTTATTTTAATTTTTTTTTGTTCCACTGGTGTTCAGTTTTTATTTCTGCCATATTCCATTTTGAAGTCACGGGGGTGAGAACTAAATTAGCCACTAACCAACAGCTTCAATTCTATTTTCTACCTTTTCAAGCGTTAAATGTCATTTTTTTACCTCTTACATAAATAGGATGCAAAGCAAATAAAAAAAGAAATTCTAACAAAAGAAACGGACCTCTGATTCCGTGTCGAAGAGCGTGGGCAACTATAGACTACGAATCCCACATTTCCTTTCTTTCATATCTCACACAAATATTTGATAAGTCTTTGGGCAGACTCCATCAGCATTTAATTATAAGTTCGGCTCAGATATAATAGATTACACTTAGACTTAAGCTCTTAAGAATAGAGAGTGAAGAGAGGAAGAAGTCAAGACTTATGAAGAGAGTATATCCCATATTGGATTTACATTTATCCTAACCCCTTAGTTGTCGTCAAAGGAAGACCACCAGTCTCAAGTAAAGTTAAAGAGAACACGTGTTAAGTAGAGCACTAGTCCATACTTCTCTTCACTCGAACTCTTATCATTATTTTTAAATTCAACTCAATCAAATGTTGACTTGACTATCAAAGGGTCTATGTTGAGAATCTCTATTTTGACTTGACTTCTTTACAAGTCAAAATGATGTTAATAGCCGACAAGTCTTTATTCTTCCTCGTCTGTATTGTTTGAAGTCTCATCTCAAATTTTTTAAAAGCCGGCCATTCATTAAAATATGATCCGCTATTCACTAAAGTCATCCTAACCGAATTAATCATCATTAATTTAGAATAAAGAATCACTTCGTTTTATTTTCTTACCTTTGCCGGTAAGTTTTTTTAGCTTTTGGGAGTAAAGCCACGACTTAACTAGAGCACATATCGTATGGCTTCTTAACTTGAGTATTATTCTCACAAAATACCGTTCATTTGTTAGATTTTAGTGTACATAGCAGAGTTCTTATAGACACTCGTACGCATTCTTCGCCTTGCACAATCCTTGATGCGTATCAATATCAGTTCTTTTTCAAAAAAAAAGTATCAATATCAGTTCAAATGATACATGTACATATATCGATACATAAGGAATAGGAGAAAGATTGTAACTCCTTGTCCAAAAAAAAGTAACTATTATATTGTCTCTGTACCCCTGCGATGTACGGAATTTTTTTCAATGGTATTGGGTAATAATGAAGGACCAAAAACATATAAAAACATATAATATATAAAAATAAAACATTTCATCTACCTAAAAACACAGTCAAATATATGAATCTGAAATAGTCTATAAAATAAAATAAAACATAATCTCACAAACTGAAGTATACAAAAAAATAAAAGCACATCATTCCATATATTAATCGTCTTGATCATCGATCTTGATTTGATTTTTTTTTGTTGCATGACATTTGTGCTTTAATATCTTTTTCAGAAAGTTTTTGTTGAAAATCATTACCTGAAATAAGACTCTTAAGTGGTGTGAGCTTAAGTAGAACTTGAAATTGAGTAGATTCTCTACCCAAAAAAATGTTAAATTATATATTAATAATAGATATGTGTTTTTCTAATGTTAAGTTGAATATCACATGCATTATCAAAATCTTGAGAATCCTCAACTTGTTTTGCTGTGTTTTGATAATCAAATTGTTCTGCGGTATCTTACAAACAAACGACAATATAATCATTTAAGATAAAATTTACAATGAAATATATAATCTATATTTTCACATCTGCATAAATTTTGTAAAAGATAACTCTCAAAATAATATGAAGAAGGCTATTCACATTTGATCGAGGTAGCTATATATGAAACTTTCAATTAAATTTTGATCATTATATAGACATCTTCGTGATAGTGCAAATCAGCCAATTTTCATTAAACTATATAATACATTATTACTATATATGAAAATATCATCAAGCATTATGAAGAAAATGCCATAATTTTAAGGTTTAACTAAGGATGCACAATTTAGTCTTTTACTTGTATTGGTAATTTTTCATTTATGAAATTTAAATCCTTAAACTAACCTTCAAGAAATGATAGAATTATATAACTGGCATAAAGGAAAATTTATTCCAGTTTTGGAGGGTTTATTATGAGTTCAAAGTCAACTCCAAATGACATCTGTAGATATGAGGCAAACAAAATCTTGGTTAACCCTTCTTCACCAATTTTCAGCTGATTCTAAAACTGATTGCTTCTGCATTGCTAATTGGTGTTATTAGCAGATGAGAGAGGTAAAGTCCTTTGGGGCATGTCAGGTGAATGGTTCGAACGTGCCGCCCGTACCGGGGCGGCACGGTCGAACCGCACCGTGCCTGGGCGGCAGCGGCGCCCAGGCACGGTCGGGTCGACCCTGGTGGTCGACCCGGGCGTCCCGCCGCGAGACGCGGCGGGACGCCATGGTCCGGTCCGGTACACACCGGACCGGCCGCCACGTCATCTTTTTTTATTATTTTTTTATAACTTTTTCATATTAGGTGTATTAAAGTGATGTAAATGGTATCTAATTAAGATGAAAATTTAAACATAAGTTAATTAAGAGATGATATAAATTACAGTAATTTTATTTTAATTTTTTTATCAAGTAAAAATTATCCTAAAAATTAATAAATCGACTTAATCTTAACATCTAAGGGATCTAATGGTGTCTAATTGAGATGAAATTTCAAACATAAACTAATTAATATGTGATACAAATTGTAATAATTTTAGTTTAATTTTTTAAATTAATATTTTGTCAAGTAAAAATTGTCCCAAAAATCATTAGGTCGACTTAATCTCGACATGTATACATCAATAACTCATGATATTTTTATTTTTATAATCAGTACATTTTTTTAGTAATTATGATGACTTCATATTTGACTTTATTTTCGAAATCAAATGTCGTCCCGTTGAAGTACGTGCACAGAGAGTTCGTCGTACCGCGACAAACTCTGTGTGCACTTAAGGGGTCTAATTAGTATCTAATTGAGATAAAATTTCAAACATAAACTAATTAAGAGATGATACAAATTATAGTAATTTTATTAATATCTGAGATTAATTAGCATTAATAAATGATAGCCCAATGTCATACTCAGAAGTGCGCGCTCCGACGGGGCGACACCAAAAAACTGTAACGAAAATAAAATTTGAGAATACCATAATTTTCAGAAAAATGTGATGATATCATAAATGTAAATATCCAGAATTGTTGACGTACGGATTTCGATATTAAGCCGATGTAACTATTTTCCGGGTGATTTTTCACCCAGTGTAAAATAAATTCTAAATATTAAAATAAAATCATCATAATCTATAAAACCATTACATTAGCTTATAGCTAAAATTTCAAGACAAATGGATATTATTTGAATGGGTTTACAAGAGGATCTTCGAGTCAGCTAGTTTGTGGGTTAATTACGTCAAGTATTTTTTAGGATCTTCGGACTAGCTGATTTATGGTTAATTACGTCAAATCATTCTTCTCCATCTACTACAGGCGGCAGTGGTGGTGGTGGTGGTGGTGGTGTTGGTAGTGGTGGTGATGGTGGTGGTGGTGGTAGCATGCGTTTTTCATTGGAGTCTGAGTTCACGCATACTACCCAAGATGGTCGAGATCACGGTGCTCCACTAAACTATTCAAAAAGGTATCCGAACTGATAACATGTTGGTATGATTGTATGTATGTTAAATGAATATCAAATGGTTGTGGTGGGTTGACTTAAATGAGTAAATAAATTTATTTATATTCTTCAACCTCTTTACGTGATGTTCTTATGTTTTATTCATTTTCTTTTGAAATTTGCTCATTTCAAATATTAACTAAGTCACAAAATTAAAAAAATGAATCAAACAGGCCAATTTTCCACCGTACCTCAGCGGTACGGTACGGTTCGATACGTACCGTACCACGAAAAATACGGTACGGTCGATCCGAACGGTACGGCGAACCATGGTCAGGTGGGGGCAGTAATTTATCATAAAAAAGTTAATTAATAATTATTAAGATAGAAAATATGGTGAGACTTGATCGGAGGTCTCACATTTGAGAATCGATTCTCAGATGTAAGTTCTTGATGGTGAGATTATCTGGGTCTCACCTGAAAAACATTATCATGTATTAAAAAATTTATTTAAAAATATGAAAAAAATGAAAAAAAAAAAAAGACATCCATGAACAATTTTGATCTTCATTTTTTTCAATAAAAGGGTCACAAAAAAGGAAAGATTAATGAAAATCACAAAACAACATTATTCTACCTTATGCATTTAGCAATTTCAACTCAGTATTAGTAATATAGATAATGTGAAATATGTAAATAGATTTTTGTATTGAAAACAGATGTAAACCCTCAATACCATCAAGGATCAAATATCAACAATTCATACATACAATCCATTGACAGTGCCTGGAGAAGAGACTGCATGTATTAAAGATTAATACTTATAAAAATATTACATATTGACATTTTCTATAATATTCATGTACTTGTGCAAAAGTTTAGGAGGCTTTGGCATCTAACATTTATCCTTTTCGTTCAAATATTTCTATTTTACAATCATGTAGTACTTTAATGTTGGGTTATGAGGAGTAATTAGCAAATTAACAGAATACATAATTCATCATTAATAGTCAATTCTCGGGATATGCATCTTAATTTAAGAGATCGGGGATAAAACATTAATAGACTATGTTGCATATATATTGGAATTCTTCCATACGGATAGGCCTCTTTAATTTCCTACGTACTAATTGTGTATATAGGTACCATAACATGTCCATTGTCCGGTACTGTAAGAACAACTCATTATAAGGAAACTCATGCAATAAAATTATATATCATCATAAAAATTAGAGATGAAGAAACATACTCATGGGTTTTAAGTGATAATATTTGTTATTTAAATCTCTATATCATCTTCTTGCTCTAATAAATAAGGTGATTAGCATCTTACCTTATCAATGTGTAAGCACGATGCAGATATATGAGATTGTTGCCCAAAGGTGTTACTGCATCTTGGTTGTTGTTACTGCTAGAGTAACTGGGTCGGCTCCTGCCGAGGTGACCGCTGAGGCGTTTCTCGCCAGATTGAGCCGAGACGACCAAGCCGATGGATCTCTTTAGAGGCGTGCTTGGCCGACGTGTGACGCTGCTCCCGAGCTCACGACCTGACCTGCAAAGCCCGCCGAGTGGGCTCGGCGGGGAAACACTCTGACGCTCAAGTCAATTGATAGCCGAGCAGAATGGCCTTGCGTGAGGGGAGAAAAGCGTACATTGGCCAGTGGAATGTCTACCCTTTATATAGTGTTAGGACACGTTCGTGTGAGGGGGACGAGCCGCCAATCTCGCTGGGAGTTACCGAGATTCCCGCCGGATTGGGCGCCGTTGCTTCCCTGTCAAACCGCGATGATCGTGGCTGCCACCTGTAGACCTGATCGCCGAGATCGTGGTCATAATGGCCGTGATTTACGGTCTCGTGATCCTCGGACCTTACCTTATTCGCCTGTTGACCACGTGAAGACCGTTATGGGGCACGCGAGGGCGCCGAGCTATAGGTCGGCGTAGCCCGAGCTTTGATAACCCGAGGTGCTCAATCGAAGACGACAAGCTCTTATTTGAGGGTGATACAAGATTGCTTGGGCTGAGCGGTAGAGAGGCCCGAGACTTATAAAGCATCACTGATATCGTAGACATGATGTCGGCCAGTTGCCTAAATGAGGTCGGCTGATCCGAGGTCCCATCCGACCTGATGGGAACACCTCGATTGGTTCGGATACCTCGTACCTTCGTCAGTCTCATGGACTTCGGAAAGCTTCAGTAACAAGGTTGGCCTCACTCGAGTCCGCGGACGAGCTGAGAGGAACTGGAGGTGGACCTGTTGGGCAGCTAATGCTTGATGTGGAACGTTGGACCCTACCTTAAGATGTGGTCGGCTGTTTTCAGGGATAGCCGACCTGCTTGGAAGCCACCGTATCATTGGCCCCCTAGGTTCATGTCAGACCGTGAACGCGGGCCGAGGTGAAGCTAAATCTCCCTGCTGGGAGCACGTGCCTTGCCACGTGGCTTGGCTGACGCACGCGGCCTGTCAGGACGTCACGTCTCCCTGTGGTCAAAAGCTGCCCTGCCGTGAGGGCGCGTCATGGCCTTGTCAGAGCCGTCGATCGTCATATCGCCTGATAGGGCGTCGCACGTCGCTCCGTAGGCCGTGCTGTTGTACCTTCGTCGCTTCGTCTCCCGAGCGCCATCATGGCGCTCCTCGCTGCCTGCGCTGATCAGAATCCGAGGGGTTGGTTCAATGGCCAATCCTGTGGTGACACATGGGCAGATCTTGATCATTTGTCTTGGGAGTTCCTTTCTACCATTGGATTCGATTGGCCCCCAACTCTATAAATACTGGGGTCTGCTGCCGAACGATCTCCCTTGTTCTCGCACGTGAGCATCTACTAGGCGACCTGCCGACGTGCTGACGAGGGTTGCGCCGACGTCCCTCGCCCGAGCTTCGACCATTTCCGATCTTTGCTTGCTTCCTTAAGAGGTAAGCGATGTCTTCAATTTCTACGTCTTCCTCCTATGGTCCTCGTCGTCGGGAGGGCTTGTCGTCTGGAGGTTCTCCTTCCGAGAACTCTTCTTCTTCCACAGTAGGGGCGGCTTCCTCTGATGGGACGCCCCATTCTCCTCGGTCTGACGGCGAGCCGTCAGACCATTCTGATGATTGCTTTGTTGTTGATCTTGGGACTTACGTTCCCAAGGATCCTTCTGCACATACCTCGGGAGCTCGTCGGCCGGCCGACAACGTTGCCGATGCCAAATGTGAAACTAGCAACGAGACCCTCGCGTGGATGAAAACTCACCCTGGACTAGTGTTTCTGGAGGGTTACTATGTGTATCACTCGAGTCAGCTCCGTGCTCACTACGTAGCAGAGGGTGGAGTTTGTATTTATGCTGAGGCCGTCCGAGCTGGCTTCCGCTTCCCATTGCATCCTTTCATTATCCTTCCAGGCTGGATACGACCACTGCATCAAGAACCTCCGAAAACTGCATCCCGAATATGATTTGTCGGGTCTGGAAGATGCCGAGGACGAGGGCTCTGATCAGGCTCAAGACCGAGCTGAAGTCGCCGACGAGGCACAGGCTGCTGCGACCGAGGCGGTTCCCGGCGATGAGATGATCGTTGCTTCCGATCAGGCCGCTACTACCGAGGCTCAAGTTGTCGCGTCTAACGACATTGTAGTTGTTGTGGCGGTTCGCCTCGTAGTGTATTTTCTTGTTAGTAGAAATCGAAATGCTTGCCTCTTTTGTTATCGCTTGTTTTAACTGATTATCGTCGTTCATTTCTTCCGAAAATACTTCTGATCGTCGTCCTCTCGGTATGAACTGACCAGATATGGGTATGAGAACTCGTCGTTCTGGTGATGCGACCTGCTTTGATATGAACGTATGGTCGGCTTAGCCTCAAAAGAATCCTAGGGTAATTGCTCGTCTTTGGTCGTAGTGCACTCATGTCGGGCGTTCGTCATACGTCGCTAGTTCCTGACGAGGGCCATTGATCGCGAGAGTGAGCTTTGATAATCTTCGATTCGCGTCGAACATTATCTCGGTTCCTGACGAGTGCCCAAGTGACCTCGTCCAGCGAACACGTCGTCCATTTGTACTCCATCTAAAGTGCCGAAGCGACCTTTGGAGCATTTGTCGGAGTGACCTCGTTCAAGGAGCTCGGAGTGCGGAAGCGACATCCTCAACTTGTCAGACGTCGTTTGCTTGGTTTGTGGAGAGTCGGGACCTCGTCCAGGAACAGATTCATGTTTGCGTGTGCCGAAGCGACCACGCCTTCAGTAGCTCGGAGAGCCGAAGCGACCTCGCACGTGCTACGATGTATTCGTGTCAAAGAGACCCCACACGAGAGCTTGGATTGCTGAGACGAGTACCGAAGCGACCTCGTGTTGGGAGCTCGGATGTATACGTGCGCCGAAGCGACCACGCCTTCAAGAGCTTCATCAAACGTCGTCTTCTCGGTTCCTGGGGGGTGCTGAGGCGACCTCGACCAGAACCACGACATTCGTGTTTGCGTGTGCCGAAGCGACCACGCACAAGAGCTTCGATGTATACGTGTGCCGAAGCGACCACGCCTTCAAGAGCTTCATTAGACGTCGTCTTCTCAGTTCCTGGGGGGTGCCGAGGCGACCTCGTCCAGAACCACGACGTTCGTGTTTGCGTGTGCCGAAGCGACCACGCACAAGAGCTTCGATGTATATGTCTGCCGAAGCGACCACGCCTTCAAGAGCTTCATCAGACGTCGTCTTCTCGGTTCCTGGGGGGTGTCGAGGCGACCTCATCCAGAACCACGATGTTCGTGTTTGCGTGTGCCGAAGCGACCACGCACAAGAGCTTCGATGTATACGTGTGCCGAAGCGACCACGCCTTCAAGGGCTCGGAGTGCCGAAGCGACCTCACGCAAGCTACGACGTATATGTCATGCCCCGCCAATTTAGCAGCGGAATAAATCGGGGAGGCATGAACAACGAATATGGTAACGTAAATTGCACATACATTCGTAAATATCAGAGCAACTAATGAACAATAATTACAATAAAGTCATCATTTTATTGATAATTCATTTAAACTATTACAACCATTAATTCAGAGCCAAAACATAGGGCTCAAAGACTTTATTACATTGGAAAAGAAATCTAAAGTAAATATCTAACTAGACTCTAAGGTACTAAGGACATTCCATCGCTATGACTTCAGGACGCTCATCACTCCAGTCCAATCCCATTGTTGTGTGTAAGGTCATCCCTTGTCTTACCTGAAAACACAATAATAAATAACGAAGGGTGAGCGATAACGCTCAGTAGGACTTAATATCTCGTGTAAACAAGCATGCTTTAAGTGATTAATGCCTTGTAACGTAGGTTAACTAGAGAGAACGATCATATATAGTCAAGAGAGTAATAGTACAAGATAACAAGTGAACGATAATACATTTCTCAAGAGTATTGCAAAATTAGGATGACAACATAACGAGATAGCGTGTAACAAGATAGTGTATAACAAGATAGCGTGTATCAAAATGACATATAATAGGATAGCTTGTATCAAGGTGGCGTGTAACGAGATAGCTTGTATATCAAGATAGCGTGTAACAAGATGCATGTAAAGAGATAGCATGTAAAGAGATAACATGTAATGAGATAACGTGTATGGTTGCACCATGGTGCACTAGTCGAGTACGGCAATAGTTACTTTGAGACAGTAGCCATTTAACGATAGTACAGTATGTCTGAACTCCTCAGACTACTGTATAACAGTCAGTGCTAGCACAATAATAGCACCGAAATGGTACAGTACGTCTGAACTCCTCAGACTATTAAAAACAGTTAGATGTCTAGTCAATGTCGAGATAGTCAGAACCGGTGCAATGCATAACACCGTCAATAGCCCCTGTAGGTATTTTCGGGTGGCTCTCTGCCCCCAGGACTATATTGGAGCCCCTCGGACACTCTCCGTGCCCTGCACAATTATGCATTCGAGTCAGTAGGGTCACTGGACCCATATTATGGCGCTAGACAGTCATGTATAGTACACGCAATGGGAGCCACAACAGCTCAAGAGTCTCAAGAGAGTACTAGATGAATATACAAGATAGTAGAGTGAACGTGAATAGATGAGAGTACAATGATAGTAGATGAGATAGGGGTATAATCGTAAAACAACGATAAACCACGATAGTAACGGTTGCACAGCACCAGGTCGGGTACTGGCAGTCTAGTAGAAGTCACATCCGCCCATTAGCCCTGCTATGAACACTGGCTAGATGGTCCGGCGTGATCACAAGATAAGAGAGAACTTACTAAGGCCATTTGGATCGTACTGATCCCTAAGAGTGTAACGGGATTTAAAGGTACAACCAGCTCGTCGGCAATGGACGTGCGCCAAAGCCAAGAAGACTCACGGAGGCCTTGACAAGGAGTCCCTGGTCCAGTCGAGAGTATTCCCGATGGAGAGGTGGTCCAAGTCAAGAGAAAGTGTATAGAAAACGGGTCCGTCGTGCCTCGAGTGCTCGAAGCCGAGGGAAAACGATAACGGTATTTAAAATGCGCGAGTAAAAACGGAAACAATTGTATTTAATAAAATAGGGAATTTAGTAATTTATTTCACTAAATTACCGAATATATTATTGTGTAATTCAATAAGGTCAAATGGCAATTAAGAATGTTACGTGTGTGCAAGTGTAGAGAAATCTTGAGAATATGATAGATCGTGTAATTGACTTTTAAATAATATATTTCATGCGATTATTAACAAATATAAATAATCAATTGTTACTGTTCAAAACAGTGCATGATTAGGGTTAAACTTGAGTCATATAACTTAATTGACAAGGGCATGAGAGTAATTTCATATTCTGGCCGAAATCTTCATATCGCGACGGACCTTCCCGTCGCGATTCAAGTCGCGACGGGCGGCTCGGGCGCGATCCGCAGACCGGCCGGCCTGGCTCGGATCGGGAAGGGAACGCGGTGGCGAGGCAAGCCGCGTTCAAGACGTGACCTGGCGGCCGACCGCGACCCTCCTGTTATCGCGGCGTATCGCGCCGCCGCGATATCAGGGACGGTCCAGGGTTTTCCCCTTTTCTTCAGGGTTGATACTAGATGACACAGGGCTCTTCTAAATGCAATATAAAATCGTATAATGACCCAAAAATCACGAATCCAGTTTCAAATGAAAGTAGACACATATATCTATCAGCATACACGATTAATTTGAAATTAGACAAGATTTAACCATGCTTTGAACACGTTACATTCTGACGACCTAAACAGGCACAGTCAGGGTTCAATGAATTAATCAGAGATGAATACATAATGAAAAATTACGAAACTAGGGGCGTTCGAAAGCTAACATGAATTATTATTTTAGAGAATTTTCTCATGGTATGGGATCAAGTATGCACGGAGTTTATAGGTAAACTTGAAGAGTCGGGTACAAGCAATAGACAGGGATTCAAAGATTTAATTCTCCCTCATGGGAGATCGAAATCTAACAAGACTAGGGGCGTTTGAAAGATAATAAGATGCAGTATATACGAGAATTTTATCATGGCATGAGAGCAAGTACATGTTGGGAATTAGAGAAAACATAAGATTTCGGTTCATGGTAACAGCAGAGTTTCACGAATTACATTCGCCCAAATGGATGAGCGAAATACAACCAGACCAGAGGGCTTTTGAAGAGGTACATGAAGGCTACCTAGGATAAGTTTTACATGATTTTTGCTTGAGAGATTGCCTATCTTTTTCGTTGAGTAAGAAAGCCCTAGTTTGATGACAAAAATATGAAGAAGTCAAAATTCCAGCCCTTCTCCTCCAAGCTCCTCGTCCAAAAATCGTCTCCTCTTCATCTCCCAATGCTCAGCCACGTTCTATGGGTTGCTAGGGTCGAATGGGGGTGTTTTGATGGCTTGTAGAGTTCTAACTCACCTAAAACTCTTTCCTCCTCATTTAATTACGAATTTTCATAATTATCACCTATTTTTCTTGCTATATCTATCTAATTGGGTAAGGGAGAGGCCTAATTTCGTGGCCAATGGGGTTAGGATGGGTTAGGGACTCTTATTTGAGATAAACATGACTTATTTAGTGTTTATCTTAACCTTTTACTATTTACTAATTAATTAGATACGAATTTCACTTAATTACATCTCCTCCCAAGATGGGCTTCATCCTATTGGCCCAATTTATTTGGTTTGGACCATTTATTTAACCCACTACTAATTTAGTTTAATGGGTTATTCATTAAATTTCTTTTATTTCATTCAATTTCTATTTATTCTCCCTTTATTCTAATTAAGTCTATTTATCACACTTATTCAAGTAATTTCAATTTCTTAATTCAATTCAATATTATTTATGCCAGTATTTCTAATCTTCTTCATTTGGGCTCTTACTCTTAGCCCAATAACTCGTGTGAGCTAAATTGTACATCCCACGTTCTTACTTTACTTATTGGATTTTTAATTATCCTTTTATTAGAGAATTATTCATGGGCCAAGATTGTCCATTGGTCCAATTATCATAATGGGCTATCATCCCATATTATTTAAAGTCTACCCACTTGTTTATTTTAATTTATAATCCACTTTGGCTCATAAAATAATAGGTTCTCCGACTTATTCCTTAATTATGCTAATAAGTCGCATAAATTCTTAAACTAAGTCCAAACGATTTTTTCTATGCCCAAATTTCATGATGGGTCATTAGAGAACATTATTTAAAGTATAACTACTATTTTTACGAAATTTTTATAGGGGTTTATACGCATGCAATAATAATGCGTACCTTTTTAACTAATTGAATTTATTAATTGATAAATTTTCAATTTATCCGTAATTTTTAAATTAATGGATTTTCCGGGGTACTACAGTATACGTGTGCCGAAGCGACCACGCCTTCAAGGGCTCGGAGTGCCAAAGCGACCTCGCACAAGCTACGACGTATACGTGCGGCATGCCGAAGCGACCACGCCTTCATTCATCGGACGTCGGCTTCTTGGTTCTTCCGTGATGGACATTGAGCATGTGATTGCGGCTCGTTGTTCGGAGGGCTCAGGCTTCCCAAACTGGAAATAACTGCAAGAACACTCTGAAATCTAAAACTCGTCGGCTACGGAACCGACCTCCAACGAATCTTTGAAGGGCTTCATGATGAGCTTTAATTCGGCTTCATGTGCGGAGGCTTACGATCCGTTCTCGCTCTTGAAGTCATGATCGCATATGTATTCGTAACAGTGGTCGGCCATCAAAGCAGTCCGACCCACCATTCTGGTGTCTGCTTTATCTCTTGGTTGGCCCCCGAGCCGACCATGGAGATGGGCTCGACACTCGAATTTGGTTGAGACCGGATAGGTGCTCATGAGATGTTAAGTGAAGATGATGCTGGATTTCAACTTCCCCATTGTAGCAAAATTATGGAAAGGAAATCGATACTGACCTTTTGTGTCAGTTCCCACAGACGGCGCCAAATGTTACTGCTAGAGTAACCGGGTCGGCTCCTGCTGAGGTGACCGCTGAGGCGCTTCTCACCAGATTGAGCCGAGACGACCAAGCCGATGGATCCCTTTAGAGGCGTGCTTGGCCGACGTGTGACGCTGCTCCCGAGCTCACGACCTGACCTGTAAAGCCCGCCGAGTGGGCTCGGCGGGGAGACACTCCGACGCTCAAGTCAGTTGATAGCCGAGCAGAATGGCCTTGCGTGAGGGGAGAAAAGCGTACCTTGGCCAGAGGAATGTCTACCATTTATATAGTGTTAGGACACGTTCGTGTGAGGGGGACGAGCCGCCAATCTCGCTGGGAGTTACCGAGATTCCCGCCGGATTGGGCACCATTGCTTCCCTGTCAAACTGCGATGATCGTGGCTACCACCTGTAGACCTGATCGCCGAGATCGTGGTCATAATGGATGTGATTTACGGTTCCGTGATCCTCGGACCTTACCTTATTCGCCTGTTGACCACATGAAGATCGTTATGGGGCACGCGAGGGCGCCGAGCTATAGATCAGCGTAGCCCGAGCTTTGATAACCCGAGGTGTTCAATCGAAAACGACAAGCTCTTATTTGAGGGTGATACAAGATTGCTTGGGCCGAGCTGTAGAGAGGCCCGAGACTTATAAAGCATCGCTGATATCGTAGACATGATGTCGGCCAGTTGCCTAAATGAGGTCGGCTGATCCGAGGTCCCATCCGACCTGATGGGAACACCTCGATTGGTTCGGATACCTCGTACCTTCGTCAGTCTCATGGACTTCGAAAAGCTTCAGTAACAAGGTCGGCCTCACTCGAGTCCGCGGACGAGCTGAGAGGAATTGGAGGTGGACCTGTCGGGGAGCTAATGCTTGATGTGGAACGTTGGACCCTACCTTAAGATGTGGTCGGCTGTTTTCAGGGATAGCCGACCTGCTTGGAAGCCACCGTATCAGTTGTATATATAAAGAAATATTATATATTGAAATCTATATATCAACTTCTTGCTTAATTAATTTGATGAACAAAGCGATTGGTATCTTACATATTTTCAATGTCTAAACACGGTGCAAGGTCCCAAAAAGATGATGTAGCTACAACCTTCAAAGTCTGTAATAAAAAAATATGATAGATATAAAATATACATTTTTACCTAGCAGACAATTTATAATAAAAGTACAATAAGAGTCCGGAACCTAATGATGAACTAATCGCTTTATATATATTAACAATAAAAATATTTTTATATAGATATATGAGCATAAGTGAAGATCGAACTGGAAGGTCCTGTTATATATATTAAAAAAAATACTGATTTCCTCTTATGCATGGTGCAAGGTCCCAATTATAGCAGTTGGACAGTTCTAAACTTTGAAGAAAACTTACAAGCAGTGCTAAGAGAAAATAGAAATAAAACTTTGCATGCATGTTCAACTGTCAAGAGAAGCGCAATAGAGCGTGAGGTAATACAGACAACATACTGTAATATGATAACATGTTTTAATAACGTTATTAGGTTGAAGAGGTACATGGTGCATGTCATAGGTCAAGAAGATCTTAAACATTATAAGGAAATTAGGTAGATATTTTTTTTGTTAATTTTCTAACTGATTCTTTTAGGTAGAGATTTTCTTCAGTTAGAATTTTTAATTTTTCTTCTAACTCTAACTTTTCATTGTCCTTATTTTTTAAATCTTCATTCAAAAGATAAATATTATCTTTATTATCCTTTAATTATTTTTCTAGTTGCTCCAGTTCGGATTTAAGATCAGAATTGATGTTTTCTAAGCAAATAGTGTTGTTTTTCAGATTTTTTAGTTCTTTTACAACCCCCTTATATTTTTCATACAGTTAATTAAAGACTTCTTCTAAGTCTTCTGATTCTGACCATGAATCTGTGCAAGAATTAAAAAATGAGTCAGAATGTACCTCATCTAGTCCTACCATGAGGGCTAGATTTACCTGCTCCTTTTCGAAATCTGAGCTTGATTATTCTGAGCTTGTGACCTCATCATTTTCCCAAGCAGCCGTCATGACTCTTCTTTTAAATTTCTTGTGCTGCTTCTTGGGTTTTTCAGTTTGACCAGTCTTCTTGAGTCTTGGACAATCCGGTCTCAGATGTCCAGGTTTTCTGCATTCATAGCAGACTGGTTCTTTCTCTTTTCTGTCTTTCTTTTGAATCCTTTTCGATCCATTTTTCTTCTTCTTGAAAATTTTTTGAAGCTTGGACAGAACTTCATCTACGTCACTGTCTTCATAATCTGCATTTTTGGAGCTAGAAGAAGAAGTGGAAGGAGCAGCTACAACCTTAAGAGCATTAGTACATTTCTTCTTAGATGAGCTTTCAGACAATCGCTCCATATTTATTTCATGTGCCATGAGAGAACATATTAAATTATCAATTGACAATTTGGTTAAATCATGGGCATCTTCAATAGCAGTTACTTTAGGTGTCCATGAAATGGTTAAAGACCTAAGTATCTTCCTAACAGTTTCTTCATTGGAAAGAGTTTTACCAAGAGAATTTAACCCTACTACTATGCTTGAAATCTATTATACATAGTAGTAATGTTTTCGTTTGGAAGCATTTTAAATTGTTTATATTGTGAAACAAGAATATCTATTCTAGTTTGTTTCACTTTATCCGTTCCTTCATAAGTTATTTGCAGTTTATCCCAAATTTCTTTAGCAGATTTGCATGTAGATACTCTACTAAATTCCTTTTTAGATAAGGCACAACATAAATAATTTTTACCTTAAAATTTAGAGATAGTTTACTTTTATCAGCAGGTGTAATGGCAGTAGTGCCTTCAACAGGAACAAAAACATAATCACCTACCTCGATTACCTGCCACATATCAAAGTTTGTGCCTCGAATGAAGCATTCCATTCTCATCTTCCAGTATTGGTAGTCCTCTCCATCAAAGAATGGAGGTCTGATGACTGATTGGCCTTAAGCATATCCTTGAGCTGCCATGGATCTTTGCTCTAAGATCGTTGGATCTTCTTGAAAGTTCAGAGACCCGCTCTGATTCCACTTGTTGGCCCTTTATGTACGGCAGCAAGGTAACCTAGAGGGGGGGGTGAATAGGTTTTTCTGAAATCTGAAATCAAAATGTAAACACTTAAAAGTTTGGTTAGTGTTAGTGCGATGAAGAGTGGCAGTGCGGAAGCAAAAGAACAATCACACAAAAGGACACAGGAGATTTATCCTGGTTCGGCCCTTCCCACATGGAAGTCCTACATCCAGTCCCCAAGCAAACTCTTGGGATTTCACTAACCGAAGGTACAGTCCCCTTCAAGGACACTACAACACCCTGGATACCCCACCAGGTCTTCTTCTCTTTCCCGGGCAAGAAGACAGCCCACTTCTTTTCTAGGCTCAGAAGCAAACCTACTTCTTTTATAGGTTCAGAAGTAAACCTCCTAGAACAAACCCCAGTGCGGTTCTGCTAGACTTAAACCCCCAGCTAGATCCTGTTGGTACAAACCCCAACAAGGTTCTGCTAGACACTAACCTCTAGCTAGGTTACACACTGTATACAGTCCTACAGCTGGACAGAAATCTTTCTTAGAAAAGAAAGATCAGACTGAGAGCTATTACAAGATGAACACTCAGGACTTAGCTCACAGTCACAGACTCTCCCCCAAGATTACAATGAGCACAGGGAGAATGGAAGAGAAGAAGGCTTGAAGGCGATGAAGACTTCTGCTTGAAAGCTTCTATAGATTTTGGCTCGAGCTCTTCTCTCTTTCTCTGAGTGTTTGTGGCGTGAAGGTTCTTCTCACAGTTGTACACTCCTTGAAGGATTTTCAGGAAGGCTCCTCTGTTCTTCAGCAATGCTCCATCTTTTATATGAGCAGCTTTAGAATATATCCGTTGAAGAGATCCGTTGGAGCTCTTCTAGTCGTTGCTGATCTTTCTCTTCATTTGTCTTAATCAGACTCTAGTGGTCTTCGAGGTCTGTAAGCATATAAGAGTGTTAGCATAAAAGAGTGTTTTTAAGATATCAGTGCATGCTACTGTGTTTCTGCTAACATTCTGAAAATAGTAGTTCATATCTATTTGACAAGACTCTGAAATATGCATGCAGCTTTTTGTCAGAAGATATTTGACTTTTCATTTAAGCGCCAAGCATATTTGAAATATAAAGGCAATCTGTGTTTGAACAGAATCCATGAAGAAATCGTTATGAGCATGACTTATGAAATCGTTATGTGAAGAGTCGTTATGATCTCCTGAAGAAATCGTTGTGATCAATAAAGAAATCGATGTGATCACTTATGAAATCGTTATGCAAGCAAATCGTTATGATCTCCTGAAGAAATCGTTGTGATCAATAAAGAAATCGATGTGATCACTTATGAAATCGTTATGCAATCAATTTCTTATCAAATCGTTGCGAAGGCAAATCGATGTGAGGGCAAATCGTTGCACTCACTTATCAAATCGTTATGAGATCGATTTCTTATCAAATCGTTGCGAAGGCAAATCGATGTGAGGGCAAATCGTTGCACTCACTTATCAAATCGTTATGAGACCGATTTCTTATCAAATCGTTGCGGTCACTTAGAAATCGTTATGAGACCGATTTCTTGGCACATTGTTGCATTTACTTAAAGAATCGTTATGGCTTCTAAAGAAATCATTATAGCGCTTATAAAATCAATTAAAACCAAATCAATGTAGCGCTTATTTATTTTGGCACTTGAACTGAAATCGATGTATATTGATTAAACATCGATTTTATCATTTTTGTGCGCCATATTGCATCAATGTGGGACTCATGATTCTGCTATGAGATTGATGCGACACAGATGAAACAAAATATTCAATAACATTTAATCAACAAAGATATACTAATTGAAATCATCATAAGTTTTGTTATCACCAAAATATAAGGACAACCATAAAGTGGTTCAACAATCTCCCCCTTTTTGGTGATGACAAAATTTATGTGAATTTTCTGATAAAAATATATAAAGCATAGAGGTTTCAGAAAATTCATACAAACTCTCCCCCTTTTTGTCACAAACCAAAAAGGAAGAATCTTATCATGCATTTCTCTCCCCCTTTGAGAGAATTCTTACCATTGAGTGGTTCAACAATTGTTAGTAATAAAGACAAAAATGAATAACTCCCCCTTAGTCCTTTCTCCCCCTGAATGAGAGACTCCACCTGAATGAAACTTGCAAATAATTGTTAGTAATAAAGACCAATTCAATTTTTGTGACTACTCTTTCTTCAGATGAGATTTGAATGAAGAGTCTGTAGTCACTCCTGCCTTGAGCATCCTTGGTTTTTTATGCTCCAAGGCTAACCTGCAAGAAAATTACTCAAAGGTAGATACCCAAATCCTTTTGGATCCTTGATGGTTAGAAGCATGAAAATATCATTTAGGAATCCAAACTAAGTGTCTTGTTGTGCAGGTGTTTACAGTGTGTCCTAGTTTATTGCAATGAGAACAACAATAAATATAGATTGTTTTGTTGTTCTTATTTTCTTTGTGCTGAGTTTCTAGAACGTGATTTCTGTAGACTTTTTCTTTTACATGGGCCTTTTTCTGGGGCATCTTGGTTTCTTTTACAAATTTTGGTAGGGGATATTTTTCTGGAATCATGGCTTGTTTTCCTTTTTCTGGAGGTATGTATCCAAGCCCTTGTTTGTTATTTCTAGATTTTGACCCTTTTAAACATAGAGCTAAAGAAGTTTTTCCTTTTGTTAATTTTCTAACTGATTCTTTTAGGTAGAGATTTTCTTCAGTTAGAGTTTTTAATTTTTCTTCTAATTCTAACTTTTCATTGTCCTTATTTTTAAATCTTCATTCAAAAGATAAATATTATCTTTATTGTCCTTTAATTGTTTTTCTAGTTGCTCCAGTTCGGATTTAAGATCAAATTTGTGTTTTCTAAGCAAATAGTGTTGTTTTTCAGATTTTTTAGTTCTTTTACAACCCCCTTATGTTTTTCATACAGTTCATTAAAGACTTCTTCTAAGTCTTCTGATTCTGACCATGAATCTGTCCAAGAATTAAAAAATGAGTCAAAACGTACCTCCCACCATGAGGGCTAGATTTACCTACTCCTTTTCGGAATCTGAGCTTGATTATTCTGAGCTTGTGACCTCATCATTTTCCCAAGCAGCCGTCATGGCTCTTCTTTTAAATTTCTTGTGCTGCTTCTTGGGTTTTTCAGTTTTACCAGTCTTCTTGAGTCTTGGACAATCCGGTCTCAGATGTTCAGGTTTTCTGCATTCATAGTAGACTGGTTCTTTCTCTTTTATGTCTTTCTTTTGAATCCTTTTCGATCCATTTTTCTTCTTCTTGAAAATTTTCTGAAGCTTGGACAGAACTTCATCTACGTCACTGTCTTCAGAATCTGCATTTTTGGAGCTAGAAGAAGAAGTGGAAGGAGCAGCTACAACCTTAAGAGCATTAGTACATTTCTTCTTAGATGAGCTTTCAGACAATCGCTCCATATTTATTTCATATGCCATGAGAGAACCTATTAAATTATCAATTGACAATTTGGTTAAATCATGGGCATCTTCAATAGTAGTTACTTTAGGTGTCCATGAAATGGTTAAAGACCTAAGTATCTTCCTAACAGTTTCTTCATTGGAAAGAGTTTTACCAAGAGAATTTAAACCTACTACTATGCTTGAAATCTATTATACATAGTAGTAATGTTTTCGTTTGGAAGCATTTTAAATTGTTTATATTGTGAAACAAGAATATCTATTCTAGTTTGTTTCACTTTATCCGTTCCTTCATAAGTTATTTGCAGTTTATCCCAATTTCTTTAGCAGATTTGCATGTAGATACTCTACTAAATCCTTTTTAGATAAGGCACAACATAAATAATTTTTTGCCTTAAAATTTAGAGATAGTTTACTTTTATCAGCAGGTGTAATGGCAATAGTGCCTTCAACAGGAACAAAAACATAATCACCTACCTCGATTACCTGCCACAGATCAAAGTCTGTGCCTCGAATGAAGCATTCCATTCTCATCTTCCAATATTGGTAGTCCTCTCCATCAAAGAATGGAGGTCTGGTGACTGATTGGCCTTCAGCATATCCTTGAGTTGCCATGGATCTTTGCTCTAAGATCGTTGGATCTTCTTGAAAGTTCAAAGACCCACTCTGATACCACTTGTTGGCCCTTTATGTACGGCAGCAAGGTAACCTAGAGGGGGGGGTGAATAGGTTTTTTTGAAATCTGAAATCAAAACGTAAACACTTAAAAGTTTGGTTAGTGTTAGTGCGATGAAGAGTGGCAGTGCGGAAGCAAAAGAACAATCACACAAAAGGACACAGGAGATTTATCCTGGTTCGGCCCTTCCCACATGGAAGTCCTACGTCCAGTCCCCAAGCAAACTCTTGGGATTTCACTAACCGAAGGTACAGTCTCCTTCAAGGACACTACAACACCCTGGATACCCCACCAGGTCTTATCCCACTTCTTTTCTAGGCTCAGAAGCAAACCTACTTCTTTTACATATTCAGAAGTAAACCTCCTAGAACAAACCCCAGTGCGGTTCTGCTAGACTTAAACCCCCAGCTAGGTCCTGTTGGTACAAACCCCAACAAGGTTCTGCTAGACACTACCTCTAGCTAGGTTACACACTGTATACAGTCCTACAGCTGGACAGAAATCTTTCTTAGAAAAGAAAGATCAGACTGAGAGCTATTACAAGATAAACACTCAGGACTTAGCTCACAGTCACAGACTCTCCCCCAAGATTACAATGAGCACAGGGAGAATGGAAGAGAAGAAGGCTTGAAGGCGATGAAGACTTCTGCTTGAAAGCTTCTGTAGATTTTGGCTCGAGCTCTTCTCTCTTTCTCTGAGTGTTTGTGGCGTGAAGGTTCTTCTCACAGTTGTACACTCCTTGAAGGATTTTCAGAAGGCTCCTCTGTTCTTCAGCAATGCTCCATCTTTTATATGAGCAGCTTTAGAATATATCCGTTGAAGAGATCCGTTGGAGCTCTTCTAGTCGTTGCTGATCTTTCTCTTCATTTGTCTTAATCAGACTCTAGTGGTCTTCGAGGTCTGTAAGCATAGAAGAGTGTTAGCATAAAAGAGTGTTTTTAAGATATCAGTGCATGCTACTGTGTTTCTGCTAACATTCTGAAAATAGTAGTTCATATCTATTTGACAAGACTCTGAAATATGCATGCAACTTTTTGTCAGAAGATATTTGACTTTTCATTTAAGCGCCAAGCATATTTGAAATATAAAGGCAATCTATGTTTGAACAGAATCTATGAAGAAATCATTATGAGCATGACTTATGAAATCGTTATGTGAAGAGTCGTTTTGATCTCCTGAAGAAATCATTGTGATCAATAAAGAAATCGATGTGATCACTTATGAAATCGTTATGCAAGCAAATCGTTATAATCTCCTGAAGAAATCGTTGTGATCAATAAAGAAATCGATGTGATCACTTATGAAATCGTTATGCAATCAATTTCTTATCAAATTGTTGCGAAGGCAAATCGATGTGAGGGCAAATCGTTGCACTCACTTATCAAATCGTTATGAGACCGATTTCTTATCAAATCGTTGCGAAGACAAATCGATGTGAGGGCAAATCGTTGCACTCACTTATCAAATCGTTATGAGACTGATTTCTTATCAAATCGTTGCGGTCACTTAGAAATCGTTATGAGACCGATTTCTTGACACATTGTTGCATTTACTTAAAGAATCGTTATGGCTTCTAAAGAAATCGTTATAGCGCTTATAAAATCAATTAAAACCAAATCGATGTAGCGCTTATTAATTTTGGCACTTGAACTAAAATCGATGTATATTGATTAAACATCGATTTTATCATTTTAGTGCGTCATATTGCATCAATGTGGGACTCAGCATTCTGCTATGAGATTGATGCGACACAGATGAAACAAAATATTCAATAACATTTAATCAACAAAGATATACTAATTGAAATCATCATAAGTTTTGTTATCACCAAAATATAAAGACAACCATAAAATGGTTCAACAAAATTTACCTGTTCGAATACGAGCACAGGATGAGTGAAACTTACTTGAACGTAGTAGCATATCAATCAATATGATATATTTAACTAGTCAATATGCTAGTCCACTAAGATTTGGCCTTAACAAGTTAAGAGTTTAATGTATAATGTATTCAAATGGCCTTTGAAACTCACAAAAAATGAAGCTTATATTTGGTATCGCACACATCGAGCAGTAATTCGTTGTCTGATACTGTGCCGTGATGACGTGACGTCATCTCAACGCGATATACTTACACACTTCTTTCGGAAAGTGTACAGTAAGACTTTCTCTTATTAATAACACTTATGTGAGAGAATCTTAAAAGAAATGATAGTATTTATACTTTTGAATAGTAAATTAAAAACGACAATGAAATAGTGTACATGAAATGACATGCACGTTCCTATATAACTGGAGGAAAAAACATTAAAGTGAACTAGCATTCCACGACCGGAAAGATTCATCTTATTCTTAAAGCTTATTTCAGTCACCCCAACAACACTTTTTTGTTTTTTGCACAATACACGGCAACAACATAACGCGATCCAACATAACAGGCGTTGTTAATTGCTACTATTTCACGAGGACAGCGCACACGAGCCACTGGCACGTGCACACGATCGGGAGAGTGCTCCCGTCGTTCCTTTTTATTTTGCCGGCAGACGGCGGAAACCAATGAGCTGTTCCACCAGGCGGTCCATGTCGCGGCGGGCAGACCCACCCTCTCCCACCGCCGCCCTGGCCTTCCGCGCGTACTCCGTCGCCCTCCTCCTCATCTCCTCCACCTCCCCGTCTCCACCGCCGGCCGCGAACCGCCCCGCCACCCGCGCGATGGCCCCCGCCTTCACCACCGCTCGCGCTGCCGCCTCCGGCAGGGAGCTCCGGAACCCACCATGCATCTTCACCCCCAGGCGCAGCAAGTCCACCACCAGCCGCTCGTTGATGAACTGATCGAAGGACAGCGGCCAGGTGACCATGGGCACCCCGGAGCTCAACCCTTCCAGCACGGAGTTCCACCCGCAGTGCGTGACGAAGCCACCCACAGCCGGGTGCCCCAGCACCGCCACCTGCGGGGCCACCCTCGCACCACCAGGCCCCGACCCGCCACCCGCGCCTCGAACCCTTCCGGCAGCCACCGGGAGAGGACCTCCTCCCTCTCCCTCACTGCCCAGAGGAAGGCGCAGCCCGACGCCTCCAGGCCCGCCGCTATCTCCTGCAGCTGCTCCGCGGTGACGTTGCACCAGCTCCCGAAGCATACAAACAGCACCGACGCCGGGGGTTGGGTCCCCAGCCACGCCAGGCAGAGCTCAGCGTTCATTTTCTCCGGCGAAGACTCTTCGTCCAGTACTCCCCTGTCCTTCGCCCCGGCTGCCACCTCATCTTCCGCCTCGTTTTCGTCGCAGTAGAGTGCAAGAGGTCCCACGAACCACCAGTCCTTGTCGGGGTTCGCCCGGCGGCAGAGGTCGGCGTAGGCCGGCTCAAGCTCGTAGAAGGTGTTCGACACGGAACCGCACCCATCCCCTTCGGCCTGCTTGAGCCGGGCCAAGCTGTCGTTGAAGGGGTCATGAGGCAGCTGGAGGAACTCGGGGAGCTCCGACCTCACCATTTCCACTGGATCCGGGAGGCCCGGCACCACGAACGGCCCGTCGTCGCCCTCGCCTAGCCCGTCCTGTGGGCGGCGCTGGTTGAGGCTTTCCAGCACACACAACGGGAAGGCACCCAGGCTGCGGAAGGTCACCCACGGAATCCCCAGCCCGCGGTCGAGCCCGGTGGTCCACCAGTCAGCGACGAAAGCGTCGGGGCGGTGCTCCAGGAGGATGCGGCGGCGAGCGGGCTCCAAGAGAGCTACTGCGCGGTAGATCTTGCCCACCTCGGACGGTTGAACGGTGGCGAGATTCTCAACGCCCTCCGGGAGGCCAGCCTCGGCGGCGGGGAAGGGCAAGGTGAGGAGGCGGATGGGGCGGCCGGCGCGGGCGGAGCGGTCGACGGCGCGGCGGACGAGGGCGGCGTTGGCGGGGGTGAGGACGAGGGTGCAGTCGACGGAGCGGGCGGTGAGCTGGCGGGCGAGGTCGACCATGGGGAGTATGTGACTGGTGGCAAAGAAGGGGAAGAAGAAGACGCGCAGGGGGGGAGTAGGAGGGGTGACATGTTGTGCCGACACTGCTGGGGGCGCCTCCAAGGCCATGATCGCTGCGGATGGACGGGAGGGAGGCAGGGTATGTTTTAGTTTCTATCTTCTTCGCCGAGTAATACTTGGTGCACCTCAACGGTGGCGAGCACATCAAATGGGTGGCTGCCACGTGGAAAAATGATGACATTTAAATTGTGACAGAGAAAAATATTTAATAAGACAGATAGAAACAATCAATGAGGTGAGAGAAATTATTAATGATGGGAGAGAGAGAATTTCAACTATTATCTATTTTTTATTTTTACCTTTTACTCCCCAACTCTTCTCTCTCCTCCTCACCATATATACGATCTCGGTCATTTTTTCTCCACTTTTTATTGTTAGGTTTTTTTTATAACGGAATAAGGGGATTCGAAGATAAGTAAATTATGTATATGTTATTGTTTAAGAATTTTTTTATTTGATATGATTTAAATAAGAAATAATTAGGAATGAGATAATTTTTAATATGATGTGATGTGACAGAATATATATAATTATCACTCTTTTATATCTAATTTGACACCATTTAAATATGTATAGGGAGAGATACACAATTTTTATTTAAAAAAATATTATAATTAATAAGTTATTTCTAAAGATAATTTTTATCTCTCCTAAGGGTGGGATAGTTATCCCCCTTTTATTACTCCTTTTATCTTGTATAATTTTTATCACCCCTACTTATCTTATCTCAATTACCAAACCACCTATAGATTTAAAATCAGCGCCAAAAGGGGATAAACCCCTTTATCCCATTATCAAACCCCCCCCCCTTATATTTTTCCTCCCCCAACTCTTCTCTCTCCTCCTTATCATATGTACGTTCTCCACCCCTTTTCCTCCACTTTTTTGTTCTTATTTTTTCCTCTCCCAATTCTTCTCTCTTCTCCTTACCATATGATCCCCACCAAAGAAAAAGTCAAAACTTTAACACAAGTGGATTTTTAAAAAAGAAAATATAGATATACATCTATATATATTCAATAGTTAAATAAAATAAATTTTAAAAATAATTTCATATGTATTCAAGATATATATATCCAACTTAATATTTAACAAATACATATAATTCACATGTATAAATTATATTGCTAATTATATCTTATTATTTACATCTAAGTAGCTTATTTACATGATTTAAATAAGCTGTGAAATATAAAGTTAACTCATGGCATTAAACTTTATGGACATATGGGGCTATAAATACTCATGATCCTCCTACCCCAAAGGAAAGAGAGCCCATACACTTCCAGTAGAAGCCTTTTTGGCGGCAAAAAGGGGCTTTCCAAATCTTGCTCCATCTCCAGAAGTTGCAGGTCATCCTTTCAAGAGGAAGGACGTGGGAATCAAGGGGAATCTCTGGAGAGAAGCTTGCTGTGCTAGGAAAGGGAGCAGTAGAAGAAGGATTTCTGGCATTTCAGATGCTATCAAAGCATAGCATCGCCAATTAAGGAGAATCTCCATCGATTTCCATCAATGCTCCTCAATTCAAGTGTCTGCAATGCCTCTTCATCGAAGAACACTCATTCTACATCCATTTCTCTCACCTCAAAGTTTGTTTATCCTTATTTCGTCTATGAGATTTGTGCATGAAGTTCTGCACAAATTTCTGTGTACGAATCTGTCTTGAATCAGATCATTGCTAGAGGATCTGATCTCTTTTGTGTTTGATCTAGATTTTGTATTGTGAGCCGTCGAGCTCTGATTTGTGAGTCATCGCACTCACTGTGTGGTTTGAGCTATCGTGCTCAATTTGGAGTCGTCGTGCTCCGGTTGTTGTTTGAGCCGTCGCGCTCAGTTTGTGAGTCGTTGAACTCAAGGTTGTGTGTTGAGCCGTCGTGCTCAAGGTTGTTCGGAGTCGTCGTTCTCCAGTGTGTGTTGTACTCAAGGTTTTGAGTAGTGTGGCCTCACTGTGTGAGGGGTGGATGTAGGAGTCACTGGAGGTGATTTCCGAACCACCTAAAAATCCTCTGTGCAGTGGTTTGAATTGTGGTTTGACCTTGTATTGCGCTAGATGTATGCATAGGGATTTCGTTCACACTTATAATTGATTTGCTCACACACACTAATCACACATAATCTACACACAGCCACACTTTAGATCAGTAAACTGTTTGTCTGAATTGATCTCTGATTCGAAGTAATTTTGATTTGCTTAAGCTTCCGCATTAATTGGTGTTAGATCTATTCAACCCTCCCTTCTAGATCTGATCCATCCACATATTCGATCCTACATACCCGAATGAGAAGTATATGTAGGTGAATAATTAACCACTTTGGATGAATGTCAGAGTTGGTTATTTTGGTACTGAGAGTATATGTAGGTAAATTTCAGTATATATGTAGGTGATTGTTGAGCATTTAGTAGTGAATGAGCAGTATGTGTAGGTGAATAGTTAACCACTATGGGTGAATAATAGAACTATCTATTTTGATACTAACAGTATATGCATGTGAAATTATTTCAGCATATATAGGTGATTGTTGGAATTTTACTTATAGATACTATTAGCACCAAAATAGATAGCTATGACCAGTGGCAGATCTAGAGCATACCCAGTGGGGTCTTAGGATCCCACTAGATTTTTAAAATCCTATTAGGGAGTTTAAAATTTTCCATTAAATTGATTTGGTTAGAATTTTTTGTAAAGAGAGTGACCCTACTAGATTAATAGAGTGACCCCACTGAATAAAATTCCTACATCTGCCACTAGCTATGACATTCATCCAAGGTGGTTAACTATTCACGTACATATATTTTTCAATCACCTATAAATACTCAGCAATCACCTACATACGTTGGAACTTCACCTACATATACTTTCAACATTATAATAGCCAGTTCTGGGATTCACCCACAGTGGTTAACTATTTTCTTACATATACTGCCCATTCACCTATAAATACTCAACAATCACCTATATATGCTAAAATTTTACCTACATATACTCTTAGCATCAAATAGATAGCTTTGTCATTCACCCATAGTAGTTAACTATTCACCTACATATCCTGTCCATTCACCAATAAATACTCAGAAATCACCCACATATGTTGAAATTTCATCTACATATACTCTCAGCACCAAAATAGATGGCTTCAGTATTCACCCAAGGAGGTTAACTATTAAGCTACAAATGCTTACCATTCACCTATAAATACTCATTAATTAATAACTTGCATATGTTGGAATTTCGCCTACATATATCAACACTAAAATAGCTAGTTGTGGCATTCACCCATAGTGGTTAACTATTTCCCGACATAAAATTTCATTCACCTATAAATACCCAGCAATCACTTACATTTGCTGAAATTTCACCTACATGAACCCTCAGCACCAAAATAGTTAGGTTTGACGTTCACCCACAATAGTTGACTGTTCACCTACATATGCTTCCCATTCACATATAAATATTCATTAATCATCTACACATGTTGAAATTCCACTTACATATACTTTCAACACTAGAATAGCCAGCTCCGTCATTCATCCCAAGTGGCTAACTATTCACCTATATATTCTTCTCATTCACTTACTGTCACGTCCTGACATTTAATATATCTATAAATGTCGAAACATGAATGAATAAGAAATCAAGAGTAAAACTTGAGCTTTTCGAACAAAAATTGCTCGGGAGCTTCATTAAATACAAATTAATTAACTGTCATTCTTTAGGTATTACATGATTTTCAATTTACAACTCAAAGGTAGACGCCGCAAAAGTTGATCTCTCAGTACACAAATCCTGATGTTCCACCTTCTAGAACTGTAGATTATCTGAGAAAAGTAGATATGAGCACTCTTGCCAGTAGGATTTATCCTCCAAATTCAAGGAATATAAAAGTTTACATGAGTCAAGGATAATTGAGGTGCAAAAAGGCAGTTAGTACTGATTACAAGCAATAAAAAATGGTACAAGTCAGATCATAGATGAAGTGAATTGTAATTATCAAATAGTAACAAGCATGAAATAATATGTCAAAGAACTGACATAATGTGACCATCAATGAAATAGCAAAGCATGAGTGTACATAATCAATAATTCAGAAGAAAATAGATAAAGTGTATGTGTAGAGATGTCATGTCCAGTCCTTCAAGCAAGCAATAAACAATCATGTTTCAACATAGTTCATGGAAATGTCGACCGATCTAGCTTATAGTGGTGTCATGCCAAACACCCTGGAGATCCATACCGCTCTGCGTAGATTAAACGAATTCGGGTGCCCCTCCCGGGACTGGATCTGCCCCATTTGCACTGGCATTAAATCATGAGAGAGTCCGAAGACCCAAAAGTACATCATCTCATTTCCATTTCTGATATACATACATGGTACTTGGGAACTCATCCTAGGAGTTAATACTCAAAGATATCCAGAAGGTATAAGAATCAAAATATTTTAGGATGTCCAAGAATAATCCAAAGGAGGATGTAGATGATGATTACATGATTCTTCTCAATGGTATAATAGTTTCGAATCCAAGAAAATGAGAAAGGTAACTTGTTTGGTGAATACCAAAGTGTGCCACCTTGGGTTGGGTAAGGAGTGGTTCTGGTTAACATCACAGACTGGTGTATGTCGACAGCCATCGACAACTATTGGTCATCCAGAATTGGATTCTGGGATCTGGCCTATAGCTGTCGACAGGCCATAGATGGTTGTCGACAGATGGTCAAAGTATGAGTGACATGAAAGTAAGAAAAGGAATTGGGAGATGAATGCATCAGAAATGATCAAAATCAATGAGATCTTAAATGTCATGCCCCGCCAATTTAGCAGCGGAATAAATCGGGGAGGCATGAACAACGTGTATGGTAACGTGGATTGCGCATACACTCGCAAATATCAGAGCGACTAATGAACAGTAATTGCAATAAACTCTTTATTTCATTGATAATTCAACTAAACTGTTACATTCACTAATCCTGAGCCAAAACATCGGGCTCATTAACATCATGACAACTGAAAAGGGTTATGAAGCAAATATCTAATTATACTCTAAGATACTAATGACACTCCATCGCTACAACTCCGGGTCGCTCATCACTCCAGTCCATTCCCATTGGTGTGCGTACGGTCATCACCTGACTTACCTGAAATACATACAACAATAGCGCAGGGTGAGCGATAACGCTCAGTAGGACTTAATATCTTATGTAAACAAGCTTGCTTTAAATAATTAATGTCATATAAGGCAGGATAACTAAAGAGAACAATCAAAATATAGCCAAGATAGTAATAGAACATGATGGCAAGAGAATGATAAAACTTCCAACAGAGATATTGCAAAACTAGTATGATACATGATTGGCCATGTAATGAAATAGTGTATATGGTTGCACCACGGTGCACTGGTAGAGATAGCACCTCTGGTCAAGCATCTTGTCAACCCAGAGAACGATAGCATAGTGATTGATATGTTGATTGTCATAAATTAAATTGTGATTGTTATTAAATGGCGCTGGATGCATGCAGTACACATCCTGATCATGTAACCCTTGCAAGAAAATGGCACTCTTCGGGCGCTCCTCCCATGACCAGACCGGGCCCTATTACTTTGGCATATAGTAATTGCTTGTTTAATTTAGACAATTAATTGTATGGCCAAATAGAGTACCAAGAAATAGATGAGAGTATTTGACGAGATAGATGAGAGTGTAGAGAGAACGTGAACATATGAGAGGATATAGATAGTAGATGAGATAGGGACAATATCATAAAAACACGAGAAACAACGATAGTCACAGTTGCACGGCACACCCTAGTGGGCCGGCAGTCTGGTAGAAGTCACCACCGCCCACTAGCCGTGCTATGAACACATGCTAATGGTTCGGCGTGAACACAAGATAAGGAGAGAACACACTAAGGGCATGGATCGTACTGATCCCTAAGGTGTAACGGGTTTTGAGGTACAACCAACTCGTCGGCAATGGACGTGCGCCAAAGCCAAGGAGACTTACGGAGGCCTTGACAAGGAGTCTCTAGCCCAATCGAGAGTATTCCCGATGGAGAGGTGGTCCATGTCAAGAGAAAGTGTATAGAAAACTTGTCTGTCGTGCCTCGAGTGCTCGAAGGCCGAGGGAAACGGTAACGATGTTTAAAACGTGCGTATAAAATGAAGACAATTTGTATTTAATTAAATAGGAAATTTAGTCATTTATTTCACTAATTTACCAGATACATTATTGAATAATTTATTAGGGTCCCAAGGCAAGCACTAATGTTATGTGTGTGTAAGTGTAAAGAAATCATGAGAATATGATAAATTGTACAAATAGCTTTTAGATATTGAGAATTATTTAATTAATGTCAATTAATATCATTCAGGTAAATGATAGTCTTATAGTATATGATTTGGCTTAATCAAGGGTTAAATGGTAATTAGAATAGGGGTATAAATGCAATTTTCGAGTGCTGGTTGAAATTTTAAAATCGCGACGGGGGAGCCCGTCGCGATTCAGATCGCGACGGGGTGGCCGGGCGTGTCAGGTGGACCGGCCGGTTTGGCCTGGTCCAGGGGTGTATAACGCGGCGGCTTAGGCAGCCACATTCTTAACGCAACGTGCCTACAGGGCGCGACCCGGCTGAGATCGCGGCGGGTCGCGCCGTCCCGATATCAGAAGGGTCCGACCCTTTTTCCCTTTTTTCCAGAGTGGTTCCTGTTTAATACAGGGTACTTGAAAATTCCAAATAAAATCACACGATGATCCAAAAATCACGAAACAAGTTTTAAATGAAAGTAGACACATAGATCTATCAACATGTGCGATTAATTTGAAAATATACAAGGTTTAGGCATGCTTTGATTAGGTTATATTTTAGTGACCAAAACATACGCAGTTAAGGCTCAACGAATTAATTAGAGATGGTTATATCATGAAAATTAGGGAAACTAGGGGCGTTTGAAAGGTACATGATGTAGTGTTTATGAGAATTTTCTCATGGCATGGAATCAAGTATACAAGAGGTTTGAAAGCAAACATGAAGGTTCGGGTACATGGATCAGACAGGGATTCAAAGAATTAATTCTCCCTCATGGGAGATCGAATTAGAGCGAAACCAAAGGGTTTTTGCTCATGATCATGAACCTTCCTAGGATAATTTTTACACGAATTTGACTTGAGAGATTGACTACCTTTCATGCGTTTAAGAAATCATAGGGCTTGAAGACGAGGTAGAAGATGAAATCTTCTTGCTCCAAGCTCCTCCCTTCTTACTCCTCTCGTCCTCAGCTCCTCTCTTCGTCCTCCAAAGTCCCAACAACGAAATGAGACTTGGTTGGGACGAATTAGAGGTGTATAGGGTTGATTAAGAGTCAATCCTTTCTAAAACTCCTCTTTCTCTTCAAACTCTTAATTTCACTATTTATCTTCTTATTTCGTAGCATTATCCCACTTAATAGGATAGGGGAGAGGTCCAATTTCGTGAGTAATGGTTTAGGATAGGATTAGGACTCTTTTTAAGATATTTATAACCCTTTTTAGTATTTATCTTACCCTTATTTAATTTATTTATTTATTAACTCCGAATTTCCACATTTATCTCCCCCTATTCTAGTATTTATCCACTAATTGGCTTGGGGGAAGATCTAATTTCGTGGGTAATAAGTTAGGGTAAGTCTAAGACTCTTTTTAGGGATTTATATATGTCATTTAGTATTTATCTTAACCCTTTTTTTCTAATTATTACTATATTTAATTCGAATTTCACTTAATTAACTCTCATCTCATGGTGGGCTCTTCATATTAGGGCCCAACAATCCATGTTAGGACCATTAATAAAACTCATTACTAATTTAACTTAATGTGTATTGATTTAATTCCAATTATTCACCTTTTATTCTTATTTAAATCTATTTATCACATTTATTCAAGTAATTTCATGTTTTTAATTCAATTTAATATTATTTATGTCAGTATTTCTAATCTTCATCATTTGGGCTCTTACTCTTGGCTCAATAACTCATGTGCGCTTAATTGTATAACTCATGTTCACTTTACTTAATGGGTTTTTAATTATCCTTTTTATTAAAGAGTTTAATTTATGGGCCAAGATTGTCCATGGGTCCAAATATCATAATGGGCTATCATCACATATTATTTAAAGTCTATTCATATGTTTATTTTTAAATTATAACCCACCTTGGCTCGTATAATAATGGGTTTTTCATCTTATTCCTTAATTACGATAATAAGTCGCATAAATTCTTAAACTAGGTCCAAATGATTTTTCTATGCCCAAACTTCTTGATGAGTCATTAGAGAATATTATTTAAAGCATAACCATTATTTTTACAATATTTTTATAGGGGTTTTTACGCATGCGATAATGATGCGTACATTTTTAACTAGTTTGAATTTATTAATTGATAAATTTTATTTTATCTTTATTTTTGAATTAATATATTTTCCGAGGTACTACATTAAATATTAAAATATGAGAGATAGATTATATGTCTTATGATTGTGCAACAAAGTTTAAGAATAAAGACACATTTAGTCACAACATATATCACTACAAGAAAAAGCGGCATTTCCGACGGACGCAATCTGTCGGTAATCCGACGGTAATCCGTCGGAAAAACTATCTTCCGACAACTTTTCGTCAAATAGTCGTCGGAAGACGTCCGTCGGAAAATTTTGGTCAGAAATTACCGACAGTTACCTAATCCGTCGGTATTCCATCGGAAATTCCGACCGAATATTTCGTCGGAAAAGTAGTCGATAACTTTCGACAGAAATCCGTCGGAAGATTTTGTCGGAAAATTGGTCAGTGAATTCCGACTGAAAACGGTCAGAAAATAGGTGGGAATGTCTATCGAAAACTGCCGACCGAAAATTCCGTCGGAACTTCCGACATAAATACCGACGGATATATTCCGTCGGCAAACTACAGATTTTCGACGGCCATTATCCGTCGGAAAAATCGTCAGAAATATGTACTATTTTTTTTAAAAAATTATTGAAATTAACAATAATAAATTATAAAACTTGCTAAAATATTTATGCATTCCACAATAGAAGGTACTCACAATGAAACATAAAATCAAACTAATACAAAATCATACATAATGAAAAATGCTAAATATCAAGACAAATCTGCTGGATCGTCCGCCGTCCCCGTCTCCTGATCGTCAGGTGCCGGAGGATCCTATATCAAAAAAAATTAATATGAGAAACATTAATAAAAATTAATATACAAACATTATTTTCAAATTTTTAAATTTAAAACATGTGATTATTCCTCAAGTTTAATAAGAAAATATTTTGGATCCTTTAGACTTAAGTTTTTTTAGATCTGTCATTTGAACGCCCAACCCAATCCGAGAATCCAAATCGGATTCCGTCAGTTCGCACACGTAAGTTTCACCTACCCGGTCGTGTCGGAGCGAACGGCACGCCGATCGGATCTCTATTTGGGATTTTGGACTCCCGAGTTGCGTGTTTTGATCTTTTAGACTTGATTTTTTTTTAATCTGTCATTTCAACGCCCAACGCAATCCGGGAATCCAAATCAGATTCCGTCAGTTCACACACGTCAATTTAACCCACCCGATCGTGTTGGAGCGAACGGCACGCCGATCAGATCCCTATATGGGATTTTGGACCCCCGGGTTGCGTGTTTTGATCATTTAGATTTGGGTTTTTTTAGATCCGTCATTTCAACGCCCAACCCAATCCGAGAATTCAAATCGGATTCCGTCAGTTCGCACACGTCAATTTAACCCACCCGGTCGTGTCGGAGTGAACAACACGCCGATTAGATCCCTATTTGAGATTTTGGACCCCCGGGATGTGTGTTTTAATCCTTTAGACTTGGGTTTTTTTTAGATCTGTCATTTGAACGCCCAACCCAATTCGGGAATCCAAATCGATTACGTCAGTTCGCACACGTCAATTTCACCTACCCGGTAGTGTCGGAGTGAACGGCACGTCGATCGAATCCCTATTTGGGATTTTGGACCCCCGGGTTGCGTGTTTTGATCATTTAGATAGAGAGAGAGAGAGAGAGAGAGAGCGGGAGAGGGGGAGCGGGAGAGGGAGAGTGTGTTTTGCGGGGATGGCGAGGGGGGAAAATGCGGGTTTACCGACGGAAATTTCCGATGGACAATTTCCATCGGAATATTCGTCGATAATATCTAATTTCTGACGGAATTTTCCGTCGGATATAATCCGTCGGTTGTATCGACGGACATTTCCGACGGAAAACTGTCGGTCGGAATAAGTGACGGATATTCCGACGGAAATTGTCCGTCGGAAATTTCCGTCGGTACAACCGCTTTCTCTTGTAGTGATATGTCAATGTGTTAATAACCTGAATATATTTAAAAAGATGAAGCAAATGTGATGAAAGTGACCTATATGAGTTGACAATAGTGTTTATCACATGAGTTTAGTAGCTAAACATTTAACACAATGTAGAATAATAACTCTAAACCCAATTATCATGAACTTCATCAAGGTCAATGCACATGCTGTTCTTTTGACACTTTGAATGTTGCTATCATTTTATGAGAGAGAATATAAGAATAAATTAGTCAAATCACACCTTTCAGTGCAAGAGGTCACATTTACCAATGCAAGATCTAACCTTCATTATCTTATACACAGTTGAAAAAATATATTATCACCTTTTGACGCGAGCTAAGACACTTGTTTAGGTGAAATTAGCCCAGTTACTCAATGATAGAATGAAATTTTCATTGCTATGTCTGTATCTTTCTATTATTTTTATTTTGTATTTTGTATTTTTAAAAATTTCTTTTCCAAATTTTATAGGAACAGATTTTCATTGATTAGAATAGGCATGATTATGAGTGTTGAAAGATTATTCTTAACATGTGTTAAATATAAAACTTCAAAACATACAATGTTAAACACTAAAGCTATTCATGTGCCTACAAATATTTTGCAACTCAGTTTAAATGAGTTCAATATTAAAAAACTGGCATAAGCTTGATTTTAGATTGTATCTTTGAGACAAAACTGAGTGAACACTTATTTTAATCTTTATGTTTGAAATCTCTCATATAGAAATATCATAATGAATTATTTATCATGATGCAAGACTTGAATAAAAGGTATGGCATGTCAAGGAGATGAAATTAGGAAATAAATGGAAACTGATTTTCAAGTATGAATTTGAGTGGATGTTATCATGATAATTTAAGAAAAAAACAGCTCTCCCTGAATTTATGAATTTTTAAAAGTTAGATAAAGATGTGTCGACACATTAGCAAATATGTGTCGACCTGATTTTGATCAAAGTCAATTTTTTTGAGTTTTTTCAATTTGAAAATGTTTTGACAATTATTGAATAGTATTTTCAAAGACATTTTTACCCTTTTTAAATTTACTCCCTCTTAGCATATGCATGATATAAAAAAGTTTGTAAGCACTTCAAACATGATTATGCATAGAAATTATGGGCACAGTTATGTAAGCATGATGACACAACATGATTTCAATTGTTAAGATAAATTGTCATTTGGGGGCAATTTTTCAACAATTTCTCGGATAAAACTCTAAGAGTATGCTCTAACACAATCTCAATTGTGAAAAGATAGGAGAGTTTACCTGAACAATCTTTATTTCTTTTTCAAAGATTTTACATGTGGTCTTTAATCATTTCTTACCTTGCATAGCTAATGTCTTGATTTCAAATGAAAAGGTATGGCTACAAGGCTCCTTAGCTTATTGATCAAGCTGGGCTTGGAACTCATTCCTGTTTGGGTCCCACAGTGCACATAATGTCAGTATGCAACAATGATTTTTGAAGCCAAAAGTATTTTATTTTTTGTATAGATGTAATTCTTTCATTAATGAAACTATGAGCAGCATTAGTTCTACATTTTTTTTTAGTCTCGTTCAATGCATCTATGTTTTCATGAGATTTTTTATTTTTTGAAATTTTATTATCAACAGTAGTAGAATTATTTTGTGTAATTTTCTTGTTCATAGACACATATAATTTTTAAACTCAGTATAAATATGATGTTTATTCTTATGTGTATAAACATATGTATAAGCATAGGGTTTAAGAACATGCATAAAATGAACAATGCTTTGCCAACAGTCCCTAGAAATATGACTATGCTTATGACATGTGAAACACTCGATTGATTTGACATGATTATAATAATTTTGATTTTTAAATCAACAATATTTAACAAGATGATCAAATTTATTGTAATTAAAATAAATAAAAAATTCGTGAATACTTATGTTGAACCCTTTTCCCAAATACCAATATATCGAGTTTTTTATTATTTTAGGGGAAGGAGCGGGGTGGTCGGGACTCGTGGGGGATCCGGTGGCACGTGTCAAAGATCAGGCTCCCATGCCGGAGGCACAAATGCTCAGCCGCTGACGCCTGCTGACGTTGCGTTCTCCACTGCGGAGACCGTTTAATGTAATCTGGGCCCCACGTCGCGATCCAGCAGCACGTGCTCCTTGTCCCCTTGTTTCTTCGTCTTGTTGTTACCCTTGGCGCTGCTGCTGCTGCTGCTGCTGCGACTACGGAGCGGTGAAAAGGTGCAAGCACGTAACATCGTCAGATGCGCAGCGGGGGAGGACTCCGCAAGTTGACATAGAGAGAGAGAGCGAGTGAGAGGGAGAGAGAGAGAGATGGGGCCATGGGGGTAGAATGGGAGAAGGGCGAGCGACCACATGTGTGTTTGCTTCACGCAAACGTGCTGCAAGCGCGAGCAAGCAAGAGGGAGTTAGGGTTCTTCGGCAGTGCTGGCGTGGCTTTGAAGGCTGCAAGATCCCATTCAAGAGAAAGAGAAGTTGGTGTGGCGTTCCTTGTTGCCTTCTTTTAAACAATGTGGCAAAACACCACACGCATCAAATTATGAAAATGGCCCCTTCTCCTCCTCCTTGTACCGCTACGCTTCTCTCCTCTCCTCTGCAGCACCTGTAGTCTACACTTGCTCGGTCGTCGGTGTCATATAGATAGCCATGCACCGTGGTAGCGCCGGAGGAAGGTGATTGAGGGAGGGAAGAGAAGCGGGCACGAAGAGGATCAAGAGCAGAGATGAGCTGCGGCAACCGCGGCGTAAGCGCCAGCACCGGGTGTGTGGTCAACGGGAACGGAGTAGCCGGTAGCAGCAGCATCGAGCGGGGAGGCCCCGGCGGCGCCAGCGGGGGCGGCGGGGGGCCGTGTGGGGCATGCAAGTTCCTGAGGAGGAAGTGCGTGAGCGGGTGCCTGTTCGCGCCCCACTTCAATGCCGAGGCCGGGGCGGCGCACTTCGCGGCGGTACACCGGGTTTTCGGGGCAAGCAACGTGTCCAAGCTGCTGCAGCGGGTGACGCCGCACCGGCGGCCTCAGGCGGTGCTCACCATGTGCTACGAGGCCCATGCCCGCCTGCGCGACCCCGTCCTCGGTTGCGTCTCCCACATCTTCGCCCTCCAACAGCAGGTATGATCTTGACGACACAGATTAATTAAGCTAAGCTAGCAAACCTTCCCTAATAATTCTTCATAGCAACTCTACAGGTACTGAACCTGGAAGCTGAGCTGGGACTCATCCAATCTCACCTCGCGGCTCTGCACGCACCACGGCCGGCTGCGGCGCCGGAGGCCCCCCAGCAGCCCTCCCAGCTTGTGGGCGGCAGCCGCGACGGCCGTGCAAACGGCTGCTGCCCATTTGGGTCTAGCTGCAGCTTGTCTACAGTTTTCGATCCTCTCCTGCTTCACCTGGTGAACGATGCCGGGAGCCGTTGTTGCAAGCCGGCGCAACTGGTCGAACACGACGAGGTCGAGGAGCAAGCAACGGACTACTTTGCGAAATACTTTCAGGGGGTGAAGTGATCTGCGGGCGCCGGACTAACTCTTAAGTCTGCACTAATATGCTGCCACTGATTTCTTCTCTTAATCCTACATCTAGACCCATGAAGGGCGCTGTCATGCATACGAACCCATAACGATGTCTCAAGATGGTTAATGTGCTAATTCATTCCCAATTGAGATAGTCTAGTCTAGACTTTCTTCATATCATCACTACTCCACTTTTTTCTTAACTATGTATTTATGTTATTCTTCAGGGATTAAAATTCCACAATCAAATTAAGTATGTTTGGCATCTAAACCTAAAGCATGCATGATGAACCCCAGCTCATATAAAGAAAGTGGAGTAGACAATTTCCGTCCATGTGTTTCCATGTTGATACGATCGACCACCAGTACCGGAAAGAGTGGGATTTGTAGATGGTTACAAATCGTATTCGTATTTGTATGTAGTTATTGAAAGTTATTGACATATGTTATATATATAAACGGTTATAAAAAGTCGTCTAAATATGTAAAGATATTTGTAGATGAATTGTGACAGTCATCTACATGTCAAATATGTAGATAGTTGAATTTGTAGACGGCTAAATTTAGGGGTGTGAACGATCCGAGTCGAGTAGAGTAGTAGTCTGCTCGAACTCGACTCAGTCATTTTTTAACGAGCTCGAACTCGATTCGAAACTCGTTGAACATTTATAACTCCTGCTCAAGCTCGACTCGTTAATTATTTTTCATGTTCGAGCTAGACTCGTTGAGCAACTCGTTTAAATAAACGAGTTCAAATTCGAGCCCAATTTTGAACCCGAGCTCGAGCACAAACCCAAACCCATGTGCCAAAAGGCGGAGGCGGAAGTGCAATGATCTTGCGCTGGCATCTCCATTTTATAGAGGCTAAGCCATGAAACTTTTTATTACATCCGATATGGGATAAAAACTGCAGAAGACGGAGGTGGGTCGCGCCACAAGGGCAGGGGGTGGGCGATAGGTAGGTGGCCGGTGCATCGGCGGTGGTTGCACGGCGTCGCGGTGGCACCTCATGAATCTGAACTGGGATGGATGGGTGATAGGTTGGGGGTGGGTGCAACGCCGATGGGTGGGCGGTGCTACAATGGCAACCTGGGTATTAGGAGCTTAGTTGGGTGACCCCAAAGTCGACTGCAGGTTCCAGCTACCCTGCCACTGCCTCCGGCAGCTCCACTGTGGTCGTCCGCACCGTAGGGCCGGTTGCACGGCACACTCACGGCGCCCCTAGGCCAGGTTGGTCGCCGGGGCTCGGCACCTGCAGGTGACTCCGCACAGAGGAGAGGAAGAAGACGATGGAGCAATGCCTAGAGACCCGCCAGACCTTATTTTGCGTTCATATCCTTATTGTTTGCTTTTATTAAAATCAAATTTTATATGTGATACGGGTGGGTCTTGAAGTGCTCGGCCTGACCACACCTCGTCCGTCCAGTAGACCCCAATCAGCCAAGTGGGCCGAGCTGAGTCTTATGATACTCCGACCCAGACACTCGTCCGAACTGTTTCCCCTCTTCGGTGATGATGTATCTTCCAAACTTTCTAAAGACTGACTCGTTCAACAGTGGAAAGAGGATTCCATCAAGGGAGAGATCCGAAGATCATGATCACTGCTACCTGTGGCCAGGGTCAGTCCAGCTAACCTGCCGCTTATGACCTCGGCCTGCGGGAATCAGGGAACAAAATTCTCCTGATTGCTCCCAATAATCTCGTTCGATCAACACCTATAAAGAGGAGCAAAGACCATCTGCCCAGAGGTACGCAACTTCTAGCACAAGAACTATTTTTCCGACCTCCTGAGCTAACTTGATCGTCGGAGTCTCTAGCCACTGAGGAGCTCAGTGGTCTTGCAGGTCGAAAGCTCGGCTGCACCAGCCTCGTCATCAAACCATCTTCTCTTGGGTGCGCTCGGCCTGAGCCGACCTCTTTGCTCTAACAGCAACAATATGTATACTCTTATTTACATGATTTGCATATATATATATTATATATATATATATATATATTTTATATTTAAATCTTCATAAATATTTTATACTTCAATAATAATTTTATGAAAATAAATAACTATATTTATATTCTCATGATTATTAAATTTGAGTATATTAATGAATATTAATTCGAGTATATTAACGAGTAACTTACGAGTATTTTAACGAGCACAATATCGAGTATCTTAACGAGCCGTTCGCAGATATATTCGAGTCGAGCATGCTTCTATTAATCAAACTCAACTCGTTTATAAACCAAGCTTATTTTTTTGTTCAAACTCGGCTCGTTAACTTAATAAACGAGCTGAACTTAGTTTTTACCGAGCCGAGTTTCGAATAATTCGTCAAACGTATCGACTTGTTTACACCCCCTAACTAAGCCCTCTACATATAAGGGATATATAGATGACTTTTGTTAGTGTCTACTTAAGTTTGCACATTTGTAGATGGCTTGCTTCAGCCGTCTACATATATATAGCTAACCTATGTAGATGGTTTTTCGTAACCATCTATATATACAAGTGTTAGCTCCCAGACATGGATTTTGATGATGGCAAAATGGTTGTTGGTCAACATGTGTTTTTCCTTCAATACATGTAAATAAATCGAGCTTAACGTTACATACACATCTCCAATTGTCATCAAATTTTTCTATGATGATCACTAACCCATATTTAAGATTTGGAAAGCTTGTGCAAAGTTTTTTGAGCAAGTTCAAAGTGAATGCAAAGCAGAACATGGCACTCCACCGTTTTCTTCAGAACTGGTTCCTGCACAGACTGTCTAGAGGTGGACCGCCCCATGTGAAAGCAGTGGACCGCTTTGATGAGTTTTTTTGGCCCTGTTTGTCGACCGCCCCATGTTCAAGGTCGACCGCTTCCAGCCGTCTGCTACTTTTTGCTCTCACGTGTAGCCTCCTTGAGTGAGATTCTCTAACCCTAACATTCCCCTATATATACCTTTACTCTTTCACCATTTGGGGGTGAGAGAAGGGAAATATTCTCATCCTTTTTTGGTTATACCTCTCTCCCATCCGCCACCATCTAAGCTCTCTCGTCCATGGAGAATGTTCTTACTTTTTTGTGCCCATTTTTCTCTGATCTTGCAGATTTGAAGGCATGAAGTGTTGGGGCTAAGCTGGGACGTGAGCATCCTTGAAGATCCGAAGCCAAGCTGGAAGATTCATGGAGTTCCTGAAAGTTTGATGGGTCATTGACAAAGGGGGAGATCTGGAACTTGAAGATGCTATGAAGGCCTCAAGCTGAAAGCAATGGGAACAACCTACAACAACGTTGATGGGCTAACAAGGAGGATTTCATCTATCTTAGCATCCCTTATTTGTGCATACGTTATTTCTTGAGCTTACTGTGTAGATCATCACTCTTAACTTCAGATTTATAGTGTGTGTGTGAGGCCATAGTGTGTCTGTGAGTTGTTGGGTGCACTTCGCATCCTTGGAGTACAGGGACACTCCATGTTTGTGTGTGTGTGTTGTAGATCCTTGGCCAGGATAGTGGAACCTTCACAAGTTGTGAAGGGGTGGATGTAGATCTCACTTGGGTGAGATCGAACCACCTAAAAAATCTATGTGCAGTGGTTTGCTCATCCATTTCCTCTATCCCCTTCTTGTGTTCAGCTTTTATAAGAGTTTGTTAGGCATCTTTTTGATATATCAATAGATCTGGCCTAGCCTTGCTATCTTAATCTTGTGGTTTGCATTTTGAATTTGTGCTAAGTTGTGCCACTGTCCATCATTGCTCCTTTTGAGATTATTTTCTGTTGTGGAATCAATTTGGGGTATTGCTCAGTTCAATTATTGGGCAAACTCAATTCACCCCCTCCCCCTCTTAATTTGCCATACTATTGGGCTTTCAACAAGATATGTAGTCGACGGCTTCTCCTAACTGTCGACTTAAGTTACATATAAGTTTGTTATATGGATATGGTATAAATTTCAAATATCTTTCATAAATTTAATTTAAATAAAAACTATTCAAATTGTTAAATATTAATGTTAAATTTTACAATGTCAAATTATTAATAAAAATAATTATTTAATATCTATTGTAACATAGTTCCTTCGAACATTTGCGAGGGTGGATACATGGTGAGGGCTTCATTAGGCTAAACACTAAACCACATGAACCACATCTTCTCCCATTTTTTGTCAGTACAGAGTAAAAAAGGAAATTTGAAGTCCGTTCATGCATCCTCTAATAGATATCTTACGTATGTCTTTAATTTGTAATACAAACGTAGACCAAGGGTATTCCTTTCATCGATCGACTTGTCTACTTCGAAAAAAACCGTCTTTGTGGATCCCAATTCTCAACAGTGGCTCGTAAAGACTATCACTATAAGAAACGTGGAAGGTGTCGAATAGGCCATGGCCGGGCAGCAATTTGTGAGGAGAACGATGTGGAAGTACTTTGTGATGTATGCATCTTCAGCTTCAAGTACAGAGGGAGGGAGGTCACCTTCCCAGTTGAAGTGATCAAACCAAAGGCTACATGTAGAAATATGTAGTCCTGCCACTACCCCTGCATATATTCATCTCTAGTTTGTAGTATGTTTTTAATTACTTTGCTTGCAAATTAACACATTCATGCAGGTGGTTGCAACTACAAGCTTCTTAATTGCTCTCTGCTTGTCATTTAAAATATGAAATTATATCACTATTGGTCATATCATACAACCCTTCCCAATGTGTTATATGAGTTACCCATTTTTTTGGCTTTTGTCTTTCACATCTTTATTTTAAAAATAATTAAAACTTCTTCCGGCTAAGACAGCCGCGTCCACATATCTTGCATATGTGCAAAATTTATTTTGACTTTTATTGAATCGATAAATAAGTTTGATGATACACCTTTTTCATTAGATTTTTATTGTTTAATTATTATGATGAAGAACATGAAACATGCAATAAGAAGTAAGATACTAGTCAAATGACAAGAGACAATACCATGTATCAATAAGCAATCAGTTACTCAAGCAAAAGACGTGAACCAAGAGTTCCATGAACAGTTACATGTACAATGAACATTAGAGAATTGGCCATATATTTTACATGTGTCAATCGATTATTTCAATCATATTAATCATATCAATAACAAGTGGAATTATCCATATCAATCTTGCAATTCAATTTTGCACAATGTCATATTACAAATCAATTACTCTCACAGTTATGAGTATTTCAGACTCTGTTCTCAGAGCTAGACATAGTCTTTTATCTGCATATGCATTGGGGTCAGTGAATCGAAGTTCTAATTAAATTCGTGGATACACTACAGGAAAAACGGCATATGTCAGCGGCTATGTGTCGTTGACAAAACAAAAAACGTCGTTGACAAAGACATATGTCAACGGCTTAAGCTCGTTGACAAAGCCGTCGACATCTTTGTCGTTGACAAAACATACGTCAACGGAATTGTGAACCGCTGACAAAAAAATTTTATGTCAGCGGCTTACTAACCTCTGACAAAAAATTTTTATCTCAGCGGCTTACTACCCACTGACAAACACACTTTTTGTCAACGGCTCATAAAACCGCTGACAAAGAAAATTTATGTCAGCGGTTTTTTGACCGTTGACAAAATTTAATATATCTTTTGTCAGCGGCTTACAACCGCTGACATATGTTGTCTAATTTTTTTTTAATAATTCTTTTACAATTTCTAATTTGCTGTTGTATAAAAATACTTGAATAAACACAACAAGAAAATAAATCCACATTCAATTCATATAGCATCAAAATCTCTAAATACTCAATTCATACAACATCAAAATAGTCAATTCATATAACATCAAATTTCTGTTTGTACAAAATACATGAATACAAACACAACAAGAAAACAAATAATACAACTAAAATAAATCAAAGTCTCTAAATTAATGTCATCAAAATATCTATCTAACAATCATCATCATCATCATCATAGTCATCTCCCTCAGCATCAGTATCTACGTGGTCATCCTCTGGTGCTCTCGATGGAGCTGACGCAGCAAATCTCTGACTAGTCTGAAACTGAGTCATGAATGTGCTCATCTGCAGCATCTGTCTACGTATGTCATCCATCTCAGACTCTCGTTTACGCAGCTGCTCCAACTCCCTCTGCATATCATCCATCTCTGAGTCACGTCTGCGCGCCTCTGTACGCAACTCCTCAACCTCTATTCTGAGAGTGTTTTCAATGTTGTTAATCTGTTGCTGATAGTCAGTGGAGCTCGACCCTTCTCCTGTCCCATACCATGTGCGACGTGTCTCTCGACTGCCTCCGCAACGAATGCGACCAGATCGGTCCTTCCCCATAACTGAAACAAAAGCCTCCTCAACAGAAATGGGGGTACTCCCACTCTCACTATCTAGTGAAGGAGTCGATAGCTGAATCATCCTCTCATGCATAAAAAATTCAAAAAAAATTATTATTTATCATTAAAAATATCACATAAACATTAATGATAAATTTTAAAAATACACTTACATATCGACTCCTACTCTCGTCATCTACCCACTGCTCATTGCCATCAGGTAATTCCTTGCATCTGCCAATTTTAAAGATCTCCACACGATTTGGTTCACGATCATGAGCAAGGCGCTGTTCACATGTGTTAAAGAGAGTAAGAATTAAATAAATATTAAACTGATAGTAAATTTTAACTAAATATTTAACTTACAAAATCATCCTTCAATTGATAATGACTCTTCCTGCCCTTTCTATATGGCATAGATTGATGAGAGCGATTTGTCTTATTGCGATCAGCGATATTCTACCAACAAATATTTTAAATGTTAAAATAAAAAATGAAGATGTACTATAAAACTTTATTATTACCTGCTCATCTGAATTGTTCCATTTTGCACACATTATCTGCCAATCTTGCGACCAGCTGGAACTGAGGCAATGACATCATCAAAAGATTTGTCTGTATAATGCTGTATAGAGACATAATTTTTTTAGTTCCACATTAAAAGTAATGAAAATAAATGTGCTTGTAAATAAGACATAAGAAATAAGACATACGAAATATTTAGAGGAGAGCAAGTATCTCTAGATTTAGAGGAGAGCAAGTATCCAACAGTTACCTGAATGGAAAACACATGATCGAGAGAAATGAGGGAACATAGTACGGCCTTTTGTGGATAATCACAATTCAAGATGGTTGGATTCCCCACAGGAGCATTTTGTCCAATTCAACATAGAAAGGTCGACTAAAAACTGAATACAAAAAGCTCATCAAGGTGGCCAGTCCAAAGGCACGTACAAGATTTTATTACATTAAAAAATGCATTGAAAGGGAGACCGCTTATTAATGTTGCCACAGATGATGATCTAACCAATCGCAAGATTAAGGTAACAGTAGTATAAACTTCCCAATTTGATCCTCTTTCAGAAAAGAAAAAGCGAAGCCCTCTCCCAAACAAAAGGCAACAAGCTTTAGGGGACAGAATGAGAAATACGTCTAGTCAGATGAATAAAAAGTTAAAATAATTATAACAGAAATTAAAATACATAATTTTACATTATACAAGGGTGTCTCAAATGGAAGTACAAGACTACAAGCAAAGAGAAAAGAACCATGTCAAAAAAAAATGCAAATAAGAAAAAGTACATCTTCAGAGGGGCACATATATACTTTGAACCAAAACTATACTATTACTATTGCTAGAACAAGAAGGATGTTGGACGTACGCTTGTAGAACATGTCCTATATGAGACGCCTATCATTGACCTTTGGAACACCATAAGAAATGGAAATCATCAAGGAAATTGAAGAAAATGCATTTGTTGGTCGCTAGATAGGAAATACATTTGGGAACCCAAATGTCTACATAGAGAACATGTCTGCACTGTAAGATGCCTACAACACATCACAGACAATCTCTAAAAAATAAGGACAAGGAACACATCCACTCAACTAGATGTTTCAGAAAGTTTGGTTGACATAGATCAAAGATGCAAAGTTTAACCCCAGGTCAACATAAATAACCACCAAGAATCAATCAGAAGACCGAAGAGATTTACAGAGTATAGCCCTTTCTTGTTTGACGCCATTTGAGGAGATCAAAGTTATAAACTAACTATGCTGCTGCACAACAGAAAAATCCATATGTGATTGCCATAGAAACCAAATTTTCGATTGTCCCCAAGCAATTGTTAACACTAATAATGATGTTGATAAAACAGAAGATTGCGGACATCCTCACTGCAAATTTCATCGTCCTCTTTAGGTGGACAGAATGAGACATTAAAGAATTAAAGAATTGACATGTGCATATAAGGAAAAATATTAATTTACCCATTTCTTCAAAACTCCACGCCAAGTACGATGCATAAAGGACATGTGCATTAACATTTCTTTATCAGTATGGGCCGTTCGATCCCACCGAAAGAGCAACTACAAATTAGAGCTAACATTAGTCATGATAAGAATTTTGATAGATATAATATTAAATTTACAGACTATTATCTCAAGATCTCTAAAAATTGTATCTATTATATCTGTAAGAAGTTTGACAAAATCCTTTTGCCATATTTTACAATGAAGTTTTGATACAATGCCCATGTGACTAACGAACTGGGCTCCCGACTCTCCAATCTCAGTCCCACCGATCACCTTTACATTCCATCGCTGGCCAGACTCCAATCTCCTATCTGTCAAACCTCTGGAGGGGCCCCGACGTCCATGTCCCCGACCCCAAGTCTGTGCAGAAACTGCCCCTGCTTAAACATACACAACAAAGACATTGATATCAGATTATAATCAAAATAATATTAATTAATCAAAATTTTGAAATTAAACTACATACATGCTACATAACCAATCGCCGAGGATGCAGCTACAGATCCCTCCGAGGGAGCGTGTGTGGGGAAAGTCTGCTACACAGTAGTACGCTGTCTCTGTGGCCTCGAACCACTGTACGAGCCACCGTCCGAGGCCATCTGTTCAAACATATCATATTAAACTTACAAGTCAAATTTGGAAAAAATACATATATAACTAAAGAGATTTGGAAGTTGTAATCACCTAAGCATCAATGTATTCATCGACCCTTACGTTAATATTTTCAACAATGTCAACATCAAATACATCTCCTCTCACATGAACATCAATTAAGGTTCTTGATATGCTTCTTCAAAATCACCTACATCATCTTCACTTGCTGGAACTTGCATATTATAATAATCCCGAGGTTGTGCTCTATAGGAATAATCCACCCTGGTGTTTTATTGTCATTACATAGAACACATGTTCCACCTGACTAGCGAGAGCAAATGGTTCATTTGTGTTGAGTTTAAGATGGGTATTGAGACTGACAATTCCATACTTATCAATCTTGAATCATCTATCCTTTCCATAGACATCCCACCAATCACACTCAAACAATACAACTCGTTTTTGATGAGTAAAATATATTTCAAGAATATCATTCAGACGTCCATAGTATCCATCACATCCAGATTCAAGTTCTGCCACCACAATAACACCAGACAATTGAGTCAATTTTGTCTCATCTACAGTCTTAGTACGAAACCTGAATCCATTTATTATGTAACCTGAATGTGAGTATGCAAGTCTCGAAGGAGTTTGTGATAATTAACACTTCAATGTCATCAGTGCAACGAGGATCATTTGCAGCTTTCAATTCTTCAATATATCTTCGAAACCATTTCAGAAAATCTTCCTGCACCCCATTTGAGTTTTCAAACAACTGTCTGTATATTTCAAAAATTGATCCATATGTTCAATCTGTCTCAAAATATAAATATGTGCCAAACGAACTTCGTCTTCAATCTTCCTGCACCCCATTTTATTTATTATATTTTTATCAATATTAAATAATATTTATTTTTATTTATTATATTTTTATCAATATTAAAAATATTATTTATTAACATTATATCTAATTTTACTTATTAATGATATTTATTAATAATAAATATAAAAATTGTCAATTAAAAATAATATTTTAATCAAAAATGTTAAAATATAATTATAAAGATTTGTCAACGCATAAAAGAAACCGTTGACAAATAGTGAGGATATGTCAACAACCAAAGCGGCCGTCGAAAAATAATAAAGATATGTCAGCGGACAAACAGAGCCGTTGACGTATGTCCCTTTTGTCAGCGGATTTTCCTAGCCGCTGACATATTTCCGATGACAAATGCTCTGCTTCTTGTAGTGATAATTCAATATAATAAATTGCCAAAAAAAATCTAAAGAACAAGCTCATAGTAGTACAAACATAGATGATATGATCCCAACGACTTTATAATATGGGCAGATAAATATCAATCAGATCTAACAAAAAATATGGGTAGACACAAGTCCGCACAGTTTAAATGTATACTAGTAGAAGACAACGAGACATGCACATATCAGGCGACGTGTTATTGTCGCATGAATGAATACAGTCGCATTTAAAAATACAAATCGGAGTTCTTATTCATGCCAGTTGAACAAGTCATCCAGGTCCGACGTGATTTCAGATAATACAATATGGGTTGTTATGATATAACTAACTCGTTGGACATGTGAGAATTAATTCATACTCAGAGAAGACTTACGAAGATCTTGATGAAGTCATTCCAATCACATAAGAGGAACATCTGGTGGAGGATTCGTACGTACATCACCAATGCATGTTCGCGGTAACATAGCAGTGTGGATCATACTTTTTTAGTCATGAATTCAAGAAAAATGAAAGCAAAATTAGTAATATACATATGTTTGACTTGATAGAAATTGATTCAAAAACTTGATTAACATATCTCTAATTAAACCTAGAGGAATATTCAATTAAACCCAATCCAAGGTTTTCACATGCTTTGAAAAGGTTTGTGAGACAATTTAAAAGTGAAATAATCTAACTTTAAAATGTTTAATACATATGTTTGACTTGATAGAAATTAGAGGAAAAAAATGATTTGACTCTAGACATGCCAGAGACTTTACAGTAATCGTTATTCAAGATCCTATCATAGTTAGGATAAGTTTTACATGATTTTAAAACAAAAGATGTAACGCCCCGTTGCGGAATATCGGAGCGGTAATACAGTTAAATAATAATATCGAGTAATAAATAAACATCAAACCATTACACAGATTGGAATAATGTCAAACGATCCAACTTTCATTAATAACTCCATTAAACATCTATTACATTCACTAATTCAGAGCCATAACTAGGACCCAAAGTACTTTATTCAAAACAACACAACTACAAACTAACTATCCATCCAACTAACTACTAAAAGCGTTGGTTGTTGTAAAGACTGGTCACTCTTGAAGTTCCTCATCCCCTTCCTCGTGAGTGTGGTAGTCTCCATCGGACTCACCTGAAACACATGAAATGAATAACACAAGATGAGCGATAATCGCCCAGTAGGACTTAATATCTCATGTAAACAGGTATGCTTTAAGTGATTAATATCTTGTCAAGTAAGATAACTATAGAGAATGTTCAAGTATAGTCAAGAGAGTAATGTCACATGATCGCAAGAGAACTATAACACTTGCACATGAAAATAGCATAACAAGCATGATATCGAATTGGCCATATAACGAGATAGCATGTAATGTTTGCACAAAAGTGCACTAGTCGAGATAACACGTTTTGGTCGAACTTCTTGTCAACCGAGAGAACATAGTATAGTGATTGATTTGATTGTCATAGATTAAATCTTGATAGTATGGCACTTGGGTATTATGTCGTATACCTTGATCATTAAACCCCCGCGAGTTACAGCCTTTCGGGCGCACCTCCCAGGATCAGATCAGACCCTTTATAATGTTGTCTAGCATGATTGTGTTTGTTATCTTAGACAATCAATTTGATGGCCAAATAGAGTACCAAGAATAGATGAGAGTAATTGAAGAATAGATGAGAATATAGAGAGAATGTGAACAGATGAGAATGTCAAGATAGTAGATAAGATCTAGGGACATATTCGTAAAATGATGATAAACCAAGCGATAGTAATAGTTGCACAACACAATCGTGTGCCGATAGTCCGGTAGAAGTCACAACCACCCAATAGTCGTGCAACGAATACAGGCCAGAGGTCCGACGTGATCTCAAGGTAAGAGAGAATCAAACTAAGGCCGTTGGATCATGTTGATCCGTAAGGGTAAAATAGGTATTGATGGTACAACCTCCTTGTCGTCAATGAACATCCGTCAAAGCCAAGGAGTCTTACGGAGGCCTCGGCAAGGAGTTTCTGGTCCAGTCAGGAGTATTCCCAATGGAGAGGTCGTTCAAGCCAATATAGAAGTGTGTAAAGAAACGATTGTTCGTCATGCCTCGAGTGCTCGAAGGCAGAGAGACGCGATAACGGTGATAAATCATGCAAATAAAATGAATACAAGTTCATTTAAAATAAATAGGGAAATTACATGATTAATTGCACTAAATTACCAGATATATTATTGAGTAAATTCGGTAAGGTTTCATGGCAAGAATTTATGTTTAGTATGCGCATGTGTAAGATAATCAAGATAGCAAGAGATAATTGTGCACATACCTTTTAAATTAATAAAAATCATGTGAATATTACCCATTATTATTAAACATATCGTTACTGTTCATAATAGTACAATTTAGAAGTTAAACAATGGTCAAAGTACATGATTAACATGATTTGCATGAAGAATTAGGGTTCCGGTTTACACAGTAAGAACTCGTCGGGGGTACCTGTCGTGTTTCAAATTACGACGGGCAGGTCTGTCGCGTTCACATGAACTTGGTCAGGAAAATCGATTACTGCTGTAATCACGACAGGGTGACTGGTCGCGATTTGAGCAAATCGATCCAGAACGCGACGTAGGGGTCTGTCGCGTTTTAGACAATCGGTACAGGCATGAAGATCGCGACGTGTCGGGCCGTCGCGATCATGTCACAGCGGGACCCTCTATTACGACCTCCTGAGAATCGCAACGGTTTGGGTCGTCGTGTTCTCAGAGGGTCTGGCCGAATCCCAAAGATGAACTGGTCCACTTTTGGTCTTCGATCCAGTCCTCATGGACTTGACACAGGGCCAATAAAAAATGCATATAAATTCGTATACATGTCAAAAAATCATGAAATTAGTTTTAAATGAAACTAGACATGCATAGGTATCTACAGTAACAATTAATTAGATAATAGACATGGTATGGACATTCTATGAATATGTTACTTCTCGGTGACCTAAAATCATACGCAGTGATGGAATTCGATTAACTTCGAATAGGGTACATGATGGAAATTGGGGAAAATGGTGTCATTCGATCCCTGACATCATGAAGCATGTATAATAAAAATTTCAAAGCACGAGATCAAGTATAGACATGGAATTAAGGTGAACATGACAAGTCGGGTGCATATTCATAACAGAATTTGGAGCATGAAATACTCCTAAATGGCACAATAAAAATTAGGGAAAATATGGGGCTTTCGATGATGGGATCATGGTCTACCTAGGGTTGAAGTTAATTAGTTTTTGCTTGAGAGATTGCCTATCTTTTCACGCTTTGAAATCCTATGGTTAGAAGATGAAGAACTTTGGAGAAGCTTTTCGTTCCTCAGCCTTCTCCTCCTTGCTCTCCACGTCCAAAGCCTTCTCTTCCCCGTCCTCCAAGCTTCAGAAGGTGTCTAGGGTTGGGTTGGTACGAAATGGAGGAGTATTTGTGTGTTTTAAGACTCTGAAACACTTAAAACTCTTCCCTCTCATCCAACTCTGAATTTTCCACATTTTTCTCTCTTTTTCTAGCATTTATCTATCTAAATGGCTTGGGGAGGACTCTAATTTCGTGGCCAATGGGTTAGATAGGTCTAGGACTTCTTTTTAAGATAATTATGAGTTAAATAGTGATTATCTTAACCATTTTATATTTATTAATAATTTGGATACGAATTTACACTTAATTATCTCCCTTCCAACAATGGACTCTTAGCTTTTGGGCCCATTAGTCCATTCATGAGCCATTAGTGTAAACCCAACCCCTATTTTGACTTAATAGGTTTAATTATTCCTCTTTTCTTCTAATTTATTCTCCTTTTATTCTAATTTAAATTATTTATAAAATGTTAAAATTTTAGAGTTGCTACAAATGAACATGAAAACATACACTGTGATATTGGTGTTCAAAATATGATGAAACCACTTGATAAAAATTAGGAAAATAAGTCCAACATGAACAATAACGATTAATCAACTCAAAATAGAGAGATGAGTAAGATATAAGATGATTGCAAAGAGTTCATAAGAACTAAATAACATATATTGATCAATGAAATACGTGCAATAGATACATGATACAAATTGAGAAAAATGTTACCCGTTATTCAACATCAATTAGATTGATCTACATGTACGTTTAATTAAGATTTGACTTGAGATTATCAATCTTTTGATACGACAAGAACATGGTGGATTCAGGGATAAAGATGCTATCCTCATGTTCTCCCATGTTCCTCAACCTCTCAAGCTGCCTCAACAACCTCCAATTTGTGCTAAGGTTGCCAAGATGAGAGATTTAAGGTGTATTTATAAAGTTAGGTAAAAAAAATACTCATTTTAAGCGATTATCTAAAAGGTGTCAATAGGGCTGCGCTTTGAGTTGCACTCCATAACCAATTGCCATCTTTTAGATTTCAATTAATGGTAAGAATGCTGGTAAATTCGTCCCCCATCATTGGGCTAGGATTTTTGGCTCATATCATGGTCCAATTAACTTATGTTTAAGTTTAATTGACCTGTTTTACTAATGGTTATGTGGGCATTGTGAATTTTAAACATTAATATCTCATTTTAGGCTTTTTCTTGAGCCCAATAAATTTTATTTGACATAATTCTCTTCTGATCATTTTAAATCTTTATTTAGCTCCTAATTATTACTTTTTACTTGATGACTTATTGAGTTATCCATATATGATAATAGTTCTAATGTTAACAGGTTTAACCACCATTGGATTTTATGCATATTCTAATTTACTTGACCCCTCCACGTCGCGCTGGAATCAAATTATGGCTAATTCTTTAAGTGATGATGGAGATTTGACAATTACATAATTATGACATCGATTAAGGATTCACGAAGGCTGATTCTGCATACGGCATAGGGATATGCCGCCAAATAATTTTCAACAAAATCTGAGTTCCATAATCCTAAATAATGAGCATCTGGGGGTTGTTCAGTTACTGTAATTTGGGTTGGATTTTTGGCTTTCTTAATAGCCCATTAAACTTATGGTTAGGTTCATTTAACTCAATTAGATCATGGATATTTGGGCATGTCGAATTCTGATAAGTCTTGTTTAGGGTTTCATTAGCTTAATCAAGTTTTCATTGACCCAATTTTTTTAACTAATCATTGTACTCCATTATTTAGTTCTAAAAGATAAATTTTCATTTGATATTTTATTAAACTTTCTGCTTGACATGATAGGATTTCCATTTACTTTATACACTTTTTGGTTCATTTACATTTTAAATTTTGTGTTAATTTTTCGTTTGATTATTTCATGGGGAAAAAAATTATTTTCGCTTATTTGGTCTGGTGAAATTTTCGTTATTTATGATTTTAAAATGCATATTCTTAGATAAACCAAACAACATGTTCACAGGACTGGAATGGATTAATGTCAACCACTGCGGCTGTTGGATCGACGGTTGCAATTAAGATGCGGCAGGGTCGGACCTTAACTTTTATCAACCCCATTATTGGCTAGATAGAACGAAGAAGCAATTGCAATTGGGAAGGTTTTCCAACCAGCTGCTCTGATTAATGTCAACCACCACAAGGAGGCCAAGTTGCTTTGATGACTAAGAGAAGAGCTTGTTACGAGGTCCCATGCATGTGACCAGTTCGGAAAGTATGAAAACTAGAAAGAGAACTCATGCAAACTAGCAAGCAAGACTCAAAGTTCTACTTCTATCCTCTAGGTTAACCAAGGGTTTGGATAAAGAGGGCGCCCTACAGTATATATATGAACGAGGACTTTGTCCTAACATCAGGAATATTGATGTTCGATCGGTTGGATAGTTTTAGTTTCAAATTATTATCTTAGACATGACACATTGATTTCAACCGAAAATTTTAATATTTAACTTTTGAATGTCAGTCTTTAACATAAAATTTCTATTTTACATCTTGGAATTCTGATCTTACATGATAACTAATGTTATCACTTCAGCCATCTTTATAATATACAAACATATATATATATATACCTTATTCTTGAAACTCTAAGTTGTTGTAGGAATAATTATCCGAGAACAGAACAATAAGAAGTGTCTACATTCTTTTGAGTATATAAACTCAATAAAAATAAGATGCCGGTGTAAATAGGGGTACGTCTAATTCTTGAGAGGAGCACCCGAATACGTTTAATCTGCAGAGCGATAATGGATCTTCCTTTCGTGTGTTTCGCATCGACACTACTCAAGGTAGTTATTATTCATTTGATATTTGACGGAATGTCATCATATGCTTGATACTTGTTATTCTAGCTCAGTTCATTTATCATATCATTTTGTTCTGGTTATTGTTACTCAACCATAGCTCATTTCTTCTGCATTCTGATTTGTACCATTCTCTGTGTTATTGTACCCTATTATTTGTTATATTATTGTACAACAATTTCTTTCGATTCATATGTTTATATGTATTTCTTGATTTTGGAAGATAAATCTTACTGGACAAAACTGCTCATACCTACTCTTTTTTTAGGTAATTTACAGTTCTAGAAGGCGGGGCATCAAAAATTGTGTGTTGAGGGATCAAACTTTGTTGCATCTATCTTTTGAGTTACAATTTAAGCATTATGCAAATACCTCAATTTAATGGAATGACAGTTAATTATTCTTATTTTAGGTGAAGACCAGGGCAATTTATTTTCAAAAAGATCAAAATTTACTCTTGATTTCATATTCACTCACGTTAGGTATTTATAAGTATATTAAATGCCAGGATGCGACATTAATAACCCATTAAATTTATGGTTAGGTTCATTTAACTCAATTGGATCATGGATATAATTTGGGCATGCCGAATTTTGAAGATTATTCCCCCTTAAGCCTTGTCTAGGATTTCATTTGGTCAATCATGTTTTAATTGACCCAATTTTTTCACTAATCATTGTAATCCAGTATTTAGTTCTCAAAGATAAATTTTTATTTGATATTTTATTAAACTTTCCACTTGCCATGATGGATTTTCATTTACTTAATACACTTTTTGACTCATTTACACTTTAAATTTTTTGTTAACTTTTTGTTTGATTATTTCATGGAAAATATTTTGATTTTCTCTTATTTGGTATGTTGAAATTTTCTTTATTTATGATTTAAAAATTCATATATTCTTACAATGTAGATCTCCCTTTGGTGCGCTCGACACATCTTCTTTGTCCAAGGTCATCCAACGATCTATAAGAAAATTCAAGATCCGCCCTAATCTTCAGAAGTGAATTCAGATAAACTAAAAAACATGTTAATAGGACTGGAATAGTTATTTCTACCTTAGTGGGATGCATTAATTTTTGAGCTGTCGAAACCACTGGATTGATGGATCTATAAGTCCTCCTATCATGCTTCCAGTAACATCGATCATGACGAATAAGTCATATCTAAATATTATATATATAAGAGGTGCTATAACATGGCGGTGCGGCCCCGCTATACTATAGCAATCATCGATAAATCGCGATCCAACGGCGACAAAAAAAAATGTCATGGCACACGTTGCAAGTACACCGCGTCCTTTGGATCGACAACCACAATTAAGGTGCGGCGGGTCACATCGCCACACCCTAACTTTTCTCATCCCTGTTGCACCCTAACTTTTCTCTCTCTCTCTCTCTATTTTATATATATATATATATATATATATATATATATATATATATATTGTAAGGTTGGCTAGATAGAACGAAGAAGCAATTGTAATTGGGAAGGTTAATTTTCCAACTCGCAGCTCTGATCAATGTCAACCACCACAAGGAGGCCGAGTTGCTTTGAAGATGACTATGGACAAGCGAAGAGCCTGTTACGAGGTCCCATATGACCAGTTCGCAAAGTATGAAAAAATAGAAAGTTAACTGATTGGATGCTCATGAATTTGAACTCACTAGCAAGCAAGACTCAAATTTCTACCTCTATCCCCTAGCTAGGTTTGGATAAAGAGGGCGGGCGCCCTGCAGTATATATATATATATATATATATATATATATATATATATATATATAATATATATATATATATATATATAAGTTTGTGATCTTATCACAATAGTACATGCTTTCACTATTACAATGGTACAATTATTGTAGCTTTATTCTGTAGCAGAGCTTGCCAAAATTTGGTGATGAGGATGAGGCTGACAGCTATCAGATGTCTTCTGTATTGATATCCATATCAAACGGGTCTTCATTGCTTTGTGCTTCCTGGTCCATTGGTATTTCTTCAAAGATTTGTTGACTGTCTGGTCCCAACAGTCTCTCTTCAAACTTGATATCATTACCATCATGATTTTTTTATCATTAAGCACTTATCAACCACAATTATTCTGCCATTTCCCCAGCTTTGTGCTGATGGTGGGAATTTATAAAAATTCTTGATAAGGCTTAAGTTTTTCTTCTGTTCTTTACGCCAGTTGAATATGTAGTCTTCTGGCAATATCTCATAGTCCATGCTGTAGGAGTTCTGAGGAGTCATTTCCCATATCTGGAGAGCATGATGAATAATTCCTATTTCTGGTTCTGGGAATGAAGATCTTATTGTGAATTCAAGAGTTTGAATCAAACTGGGTAACCAGTTGACTATTGACTTGATTATTAATAGAAAATTTAAATCCATTACTTGTTGTCGAGAGACTATTATACCTTGAACCATACCTTGCTCTATTGCATAGATGGCTCTATCATTTACTTCAGAAAAGGTTAGAAATATTTTCTTCATATGCCAAACACTTATGATATTTGCAGAATATTCATTATACAAATCTGGGATGGGATCATGCCAGATAAAATTATCAATTTTTTGAAATATTTCAAGAGGTAATTCATTCCGACAATATTTATATAAGGCTGTCCTCTTTTTTTCTTCCAGCCTTGAAGTCCAGATATTTTTTTGAGACAAACTATCAAATATTGCTAGTTGCTCTTGAAAAGGGGCTTTATCAACCCATAGTTCCAGAAAAGGAATTACGTGTGCTATTAAAAGCTCTTTATATGATATTCTGAGAGCATTTATTTCTGTTTCAAGAGAATATATTTTACTATCTTGAATATTTTTATCATGGGTGTAAGTATATAAATATTTTTCGAGTGTTCCGAGGCACTCGTCTATTGTCTTATTGCAGCCATATATTGAGTATTGCTTTGTAGACCTACAATGGTCTTCCAAACATTATTTATGATATCAAAGGCATATCGAGTCAAATTATTCTGACATCTATATGATGACTTGCCTTGAGCAAGACTATGTATTATCTTTTGATTATGACTATTTGCCATATCTACTATTATCGTTCTTTCATCAAAGGCTAAGGATATCATAGTATTTGGTTTGGTAATATTTGGTCTTGGATTATTCTGAAAATTGTTAGGGGGAGGAATATTCATCGCCTTTCTCAGATATGAGGATTGTGGAATATCAAACATCTTGGAGCTGCAAAGGTCGAGACAAAAAGTCAGCAATAACATTCTGATATCCAGGTATAAAAGATATAGTGTAATTGAAATCTTCTAACTGCATAAACCATCTAATTCTACGACTATTTTGGTCTTCTTTTTTATTTTTAATATAATGATATAGACCTTGTTATCTGTTTTAATATTAAATTCTGATGGTAGTAACCAATGTTAAAATTTTTAATATTTTTAACACAGCTAAAAATTCCTTTTCATATGTAGAATAGTTTATTTCAGCTTTACTAAATTTTCCCGAGGTATAACCAACTATATCCTTTGATGTTTCTATGGTAATAATTCATGCCCAATAAAATGACTAGCATCACTGGAGACTGTCAATTTATCAGATTGTGTAGGAATTATAGTTTTAGGGATTTTTGTTGTGATTGATTTTAGATATTTAATTTCTTGATTCTCTTTATCAGTAAGAGATATTTTAATTTTATCAGTTTCCCATCTAGAGACTATTTTATTATTATCTTTTTTGTACTTCTTATTTTCGGAGTTGATCTTATTTTGTAAATGTTGAGTTAATTCACTCAATCTTGGAATATATCTTCTACCATAATTGAGTATTCCTAAAAAACTTTGTAATTGTTTTAATGTAGTAAAAGTATCAGGAAATTCTTTAATTTTTGTAATATATGAGTTTGTAACTCTATTTGTCCATGAGTAATAATCTTTCCTAAGTGTTCAATTTGTTGTTTGCATAGTTCTATTTTCTTTGGGGAAAGTATTACTCCATGTTTAATTAAAATACTTCGAGCTATATGAGATGTTGAACATGTTGCTCATATGTATCTGAAAAAACAAGAATATCATCTATGTAAACAGTAATAAAATGATCATAGTCTTTGAAAAGCGAATTCATCCATTTTTGAAATATTTGAGGAGCATTTTTTATACCAAAAGACATTATTAGCCATTCAAGGTGTTCATATGGGGTGGAAAAGGCACATAGTTCTCGTGTTTCTTTATCAGCAAGTTTTATTTGCCAAAAACCAGATTTAGCATCAAACTTACTAAACCAATGTTTATTCTGAAATTTTTTTATGATACTTTCACAACTAGGGATATGAAAACTGTCAAATTTAATATTTTATTGATTTTTTTATAATTTATAACCATTTTAGCTTTGCCTCTTTTTGCTCAGAATAGTTTCGTACCATGAAGGCTGGTGAAGTATGGGGACTAGAGCTATTTTGAACTAAAGATATTGATTTTAATTCTTTTAATTGATTTTGAAATTCGTCAGTATCTTGTTTTGAATAGATAAGTGGTTTTGTTCTTATATTTTTTCCTTTGCTTTCAGGAAGTAATTCTAATTTACAATATCTGGGACTTCTATCAAATAATTTTAATGGATTATCAGAAAAGAGTTCTACTAGGCTATTTATAAACTGTGTTTCAAAAGTTTCAGAAACTGTTTTGATTATATGTTTTTGTTTGAGCATAAAATATCTAGGAATAATTATTTATTTTTTATTCTTAGTAAAAATATTATATAGTCTATCAATTGTGATTGGAGAATATTGATTAATAAAGTTATTACCAATAATCATTTTTCCTATAGATTGATTAATAAGGTATAATTCTGGAATTATGAATTCTTCCTCTATATCATTCTTATCCTGAATATATATTGGTACTTCTCTAGCTACATAGGTAGAAGTAATTTCTCCTATGATTCCAGAGAAATATTTTGGCTCAACTAATTGTTGTTTATATTTATTAAGCCAAGGAACATTATCTGTAATAGATTTTGTGGCACTCGTATCTATGATAGGGATCAACATATGTAATTTATTATTTGGTTCTCTAATATTTATTATAATCTGATTTGTCTGTTTTGATAATTCCATTCAACTTGTTTGTGTACTATTATATTTATTAGTTTCATTTTATTGGTTATTTTAATAATTGCATCTGATTCACAATTTCTAATTATGACTTTTATTTCTCCTGAATAAGAAGGTTTAATTACACCCTCAATGATATCTAAGTCTACATTTTTAAGCCATCCATTCTTTCCTTTTATTGTACCAAAATATGTAGGAGGAAATTGGAATCCTATTCCTGTAGAAAGTATAATTCATTCATAAGGAGATATTGTAACTGTTTCATTACTGAATATAGTGAAACCTATTTCTGATTCTTCTGGCCATAAGGCATTAGAATCATATTTTATGATATATAATGATTGATTTTTATGAAAGTATATTCTTTTGGGACAGGCTACTTCCATTCTTATAGAACTATAAGGTTCTATAGTTCTATTAACTGTTATGGGTTTTTGATCAAAGGTAAATGTAATTGTATTTGGATTAATAGTAATAGGGTGGAGTTTTTCTAAAATATCATTTCCTATTAGTAAAGCAATTGAGTCCTACTTATTTGCATATATTTGATCAAAATGTATAACATGAGAAACATTATTTACATCTAGTAAGGACAAGCAAGAAACACATCCTTCATATTGTAATTCTATTATTTTATTTTCAAAAGTTATATATTGTCTTCTTTCTTGTGCAAGTCTTATTTGATTTTCGATGATATTGATATTAACATGGGACATAGAAGCTCCTGAGTCTATTAGAGCATTTACTGTTTTTTGTTTATTTTCAATTCCATAAGTTATAGTTATGAGAATTGTAACTAGGTTGGCGTATTTTTCGGTTATTACAATATGTTCTTCTTTAGGAAGATCATGTTCTAAATATCTTTGTAGGCTGAATGATCTTCTTGCCGATTGAAAGTTATTCGAGGTTTCTCCTGAATTACTTAAAGCATCTAAATCTTTTATTTGTAATGGTCTTGGTAATGTAAGAGACCTTTTAATTTTAATTGTATTATCTTCTATTATTAGTTTTTGTTTAGTATTCAGTTGTCTTTCTCGTAATTTTTCTATTGATATATACCAGTTTTGTGGTAGAGTTATAGCTTCTTGTCTTGGTTCAATTATTTCTGAATAATTTAGTTGATCTTCTAACATAATAATATTTTCTGGTAAAGGTTTAGTGGAATATCATTATTTTCTGATAAGGAGACTAGTAAATTTGTGGTTATTGTTAAGGGTTTGCTTTCTTTCTGCATTTGAATACCAGCTAGCTCATGGTAAATAAATAAGCTTTGATCTATATTTTTGTCATTGAGACTAATAGCATATTGGGGAAAGGTTTTAAACTTTAGATATTGATATATCAAATTGCTTTGAATCATTCCTATAATAGATTGAGATGGTGTGAGAAGTCTATTATCTGATATAATAATTGTTGAAGGAGAATTTATTCATCTTCTAAAATTGGCTTTTATAGTGATATCTATACATCCTAAATGGAGATATTTCATTTTCTGTTTTCTCTTATCATTAATGCTATTTAATACTTGCTTTATTTGATCTTTATTAATTACTTGTATCTTAGTTATATTGCTATTTGTCTCTTCTGAATCTGTAACTCGTTCAAATCTTTCTATAAAGAATTTATTTTGTCTAAGGAAATTCCATTTGAAATTATATACTTTATTTTTTTCTATTAGCCATGATGAATTTTGGATTTTATTATAAAGTGATTCATCAAAGATTACTAGTTGTTTATTAGAGTCTTCTGTATCTTCTTCATGAATAGATAGACTTTCTATCTCTTTATTTGATACCATATTTACGCAATATGTATATTCATCGTCATCATTATATTCTAAATCTGTTTCTTCATATTCATAATTTTGAATCCACTGTCTATATACTTTTTGATCAAAAGGAACCTGTTCTTCATAAAATCTATCAGATTCATAATCATCTAAAGAATTTCCTTCTATATCAGCTTCTGCTATTATACTTTCTATTTCATATTCATATAGATCTATATCTTGTTCTGAGATATTAGATCCTGTTACAATATCATATAGTTCATTAACTATATTCATATCATCTATGAGATTTGTTACCGATCTTTTATTATGACATTCATTCGCATAATGTCCTTCTTCACCACACTTAAAACATTTACATTTCTTTTTAAATTCGGGTTTTTCTTTAGATATCGTTTATTGTGTCGAATATATCGAGGTTTTTCTGGTGAATTTATAAAATCGTTTATACTTTGGTTTTCTTTGATCAGGGTGAGGAGGTGGGAATGGTTTAGTTTTCCAAGGTAAAAACCATGGAGATTTCTGTTTATATGGTGACTGCAAAAATAAAGGTCGAGGATAGTTATTTTTACTAGGCTTATTACGAAGAGGCTGGCAACCAAAAACATATGTGGGAGCTATATCTTGACAAGCTTGCTTTGGTGTTCTAGAGGCCTTCAAAGCATACATAGAATTATAGTAGGATTTTTGTAAAGAGGCCTGTTGACAGCAAGTATGATAAATGTTTATAGCACATTTTATACGAGTGGCCAAATTGTCTGCACCAGCTCGATCGGATTGTACTTGTTGTAGAGTAATATGATATTGATTTTTACAATTATTATCCCATGGAGGTGGTAATTTATTAAAATATTCAATTTCCCAATGACTCCATTTAGTCAATGGTAATCTCCATACTAAAGATGAATATAATATGGAGAATGGTTCAACGAAACAAATATTACATATTTTCATGCGAGATAAAATGGTTTCTATTATTTCTATAGTTTTTTGATCACTTATAGTACTAGCACAAAGAAATTGTAATAATAGATTACGAAAGTGTTATCATATCATGAAAATTAAGTATGTTACGGATCTGTATCATTTCTGTAGTATTCTGTATATTTTCTATTGTGAAGACTAGACTTCCTTCTAGTTTACTTAAAGCAAGATTAAATAATTCTTCAGTGGTAAGGTTAGGGTATTGCATAGGTAATGCAGATATTTTCTGGACCATAAAATATTGCTTCTGCACTCTTAAAGACAGGAATATTATCTATATTTAAAACATAGGGATCTGAAGATGGTTCAGATTTAAAGAACTGATATTTATCAAAAAATAATTTTTCATTTGGAGGCATCTCTAGTTGACTAGAATTAAATACTTTATAGGGGATATTAAAATCATAAGCATGTTGAGTGCTATCATATGTTCTTTTCTTTTCTGGAGTGGTTTGAGGTCTTGTTGAAGATTGAGCTTCTTCTATTATAGGTTCTGTTGCCATTATTTCTTCTGTTGAAGATTTTATTGAATCGTTATTTGAATCTATTTCAAAGGTTGGATTATAATTATGTTCTTTAAAGTTCTCATAGTTGGTTTCATAAAATTGTTGTATTTAGGATAGACTTTCCGTAGTTTGATTTAATAAATAATTAAGTATTAGTTAATTGTTCTATTTTATTCTTATTATCTTGAAAAGTTTTATAATCTTCTTCTAATGTAAGAATATATTCTATAGCCTTTTGCTTAGTATCTGTTTTAGGCGGTTTTAGGATTTTATGATAATCAAATATGGTTTTTGGCATAAACCAATTTGCTTTTATCTGATTATTTGGCTTAGGTTTTAAAGTCATTTCTTGAATTTGAGATGATATTTTATTTAAAGTCTTATGTGCTTCGATTTGATAATCTATTATGGTATTTTGTTGATCGAATATATTTTGAAAGTTTAATTTTAGTTGATCACTAGCTATTCCATTATGTGTTTTATGTTTGTAGGTATTAGATTCGGGTTCAAAACAAGCTATTATATTAGGAATGGTTGATGATTCTTCTGCTATTTTTACTGTTGTATTTTCTGTTGTCGGTGAAAGAGCCATAGATATTCCTGAGTGTTTTGATATTCCCTTCTGCTCCAAGACCTCTTGTCTGAGCTCTAAGGTACTACACACAAAACAACTCAGTACTACACACTACAACACTTAACCTTGAATAGAAAAGAAGCAACAGATAATAACAGTAGATGAATACTTACGTGGAAGATGAAGCTTGCGAGGTCGAACTGAGGTATTCTGATATATATATATATCGAAATTTTTGGAATATTTCCGAATAAAAAAATGTCCGATAGCAAGTTGATCGATTAATTCAATAATAAATGAAAGTTAGCACTTGATTTAGTTGGTACCGTCCAACCGAATCTAATTTTATCATTTACTCATTCAATGAATGAATTTTCAAGTTTAACCACACTTTTTTCAAAAAAAAAGATAAAGCGGATAAGATGAATAAGAAGCATGAAAAAGTGTTTCTTTTATATAATATCTCGTACATATCAGATTTGATAATTTATGTAATTCGAACCTGAACTCGATTTATGATTCATTTTTTCGCTCTCATTGTCCGTGTTATTTATTTTTTTTCATAGGGATTATATATATATATATATATATGGTTAAGGGTTGCTTGAGTCTAGCTACTCTTTGTTCCTCCAACCCTAGCATATAAGCCTCGTTTCCTGGCTTAAAAAGGAAAGGATTTCTATCCTAGTCCTAAAGCCAAACATAGCTTATTTTGCAGGACCAGTGAGTCTGTAAGCAGTCTTCGGAGCGTCCCCGAAACGTTGTAATCAACCTTCCTCCAAAGGTATATGTTATAAATCTTCCGCATTTCATTTCTCTCTGATTCTACCTTCTCACCTTAGTCCATTTAGGTTGGTGATCGAAGATGAGATCCATAATTTGAAAAGGTTTTAATCCAATTAGGGTTTTACTTTTCAAATTTGGGCCATATATATAGTTTCTCCGGTGTGATGTATATAGGAGTGTAAATGGGCAGGTTTGGGTTGACCCAAGTTAAGCCCAACCCAACCCAAGGCCAAGATGGCCCAACCCAAGTCCAAACCAAATCCAATAGATCAAAGTAACTAAAACCCACATTAGCCCATTGGGGTCCATTCTAGCCCAACAAGTCTTTCACACCTCACAGAAAACCATAAGCAGAAAAAGATCCAGGACACAGTGTTGGGTGGGACTCCGGCCGACGGAGGACACGGTGCTGGGGGTGTTTCCAGTGGCCGTCGTCGACTCCTTCCCGGCCACTGGAAACACCCCCAACGGGGTTCCGGGAGCTAGAAAATGCACACACAGAGAGAGAGAGAGAGAGAGAGAGAGAGAGAGAGAGAGAGAATGCGTGAGAGATGGGGTGGCGACTCCGACGCCGGAGAGGGAGAGGGGGATCCTTACCAGTCACGGTCGAAGGCACCCCCTTCTCTCTTCTCTCTGCCGAAGGAGGGACAATATGTTGCCGAGCTCCATGGGGATCTCTCCCTCGAAGCTGTTTTTGAACAGGTACACCGTCTCGAGCAGCTATAATCTCCCCAGCTCCGGCGGTATGGCGCCACCCAGGTTTCCTGTGAGGTTGTTTCCCGACAAGCCAAGAACATGAGCTTCTGCAAGTTCACGTACGACCTCGGGATTGACCTTCCCGCCCTTGGCCGCTTCCTTGCCGGTGACGAGCCTGGTGGCGCCGCTGGAGTACCACCTCCGTCCGCCACAACGCCCGTCACCCGCGATGAGGACTCCTTGCGACCGGAGCCTCCTCGGAGAGGCCGTGACCCCCGCGCGGGCACCCCCACCCCCTCCCTCTCCCCCCAAACCAAACTAAAGCTGGCAACACTTGATTTCTCAGATCTCTATTCGTTGGATTTCTGATTCATGAGATTTTTTTTCAGATTTCTGCTCAGTCTCTGGACTGTTCGTTTGATTTCCTAGTCATAAGATTTCTGACCTCGTTAGAATTTCTAGGTTTCTGCTCGATCTCACACGCTTCGCGGCAGCTTATGCTCTGTCCATCTGCATATTTGAGGTCTGTTCGAGGGTTTTTGCTGGGTCTAAAGAGTTGGTTGTCTGGTGGCCAGCGATCGGCGTGCTGGGGAGAGGAGGCCGCAAATCCGTGCTCAAATCTGCGGATTGTTCTCCCTCTTCAAAATTGTTCGACCAGGCCTGGCCGGCGCAAATCTCTTGCTTGTGTTGCGTGAAAACAACAGAGAGATGAGAGGCGGGGGCACGGCACGACCCCGACGGCGGGGTCCTCCTCAGGCCACCCCCGACGACGGCAGTGGACACACTTTACAACTTCTCCTCCAACACCATGGGCTCTATCCGCATCGCCGACTTTGTGGCGACCACCCGCCGAGCGCAGCCGAAACCCTGCACCCAGCGACAGGGAAAAGGGAGACGGGCAAGGGAGGAGGTGGGAGAAGAAGAAGACGGGATGCGGGGAGGAGAGGGATCGAGATTCGAGAGGGTGGCGCCGATGGGTTTAGGAAACCCTACCTGTAGCTGGCCCGATGGCCAACCCATCCAAGTCCAACTAGATATGGACCTAACTTTTAAGTTATTTCATGGGCTTGGGTTGAAATGTCAGATTTTAGATGGGCCTTTTCATCTGTCAATTGGGTGGGTTGTGGGCTAGCCCAACCCGTTGACACCCCTAAATGTATAGGGATAAATCCGTTAAAGATAAAAGGATCAACGTAAAGATGGTAACCGACCCCATGGATGGTATTAAGGATTTGATGCATCTATAGTCACTTGTTCACTATATATGGCGTACGTCTGCTGCTTCTGCAGTCATTTGACAATAGATTTGCTGCGTGACTTGTGACGGGGATAGAGATATATAAATTCCGTTGACAAATAAAAGGATCAATGTAAAGATGGTAAACCCATGCATGTTTTTGGTATCAAGGTTTTGATGCATGTGTAGTAATTTGTTAATGTTTGCGTCTACAGTACTCATTTCCCAATCGAGGTGGATTTGCTGCCCGATTTAGGATAGATAGATAATATAGCCTTAGACACAATCGAGTGAGAAAACTCCTTCATAGTGGCACAGCTTTGATCATATCAAAAATATACATACAAGGTCGATCGGAGGTCTAGCTAGCTAGCTATCTCCATTCAAATTGGTTATGACGTTGGCCGCCGCACTTGATTTGGATTTGCTCGGTGTGTGCCAAGCTCAATCTGGCCCCTCGACTACAAGAGAAATAGCATATGTCAGCAGTTGTAAGCCGCTGACAAAAACAAAACATCCGTTGGCAAAGATATATGTCAACGGCCAGGATCACTTGATAAAGTCGTTGACATCTTGGTCGTCGACTTAACTTATGTCAACAGATTTTGTAGCCGTTGACAAAAAACTTATTTATCTACAGTAAAATTTCATTGACAAATTTTTTTTTATGCCAGCGGCTTTATAATCGCTGACAAAAAAAAATTTTGATCAGCGGCTTTTTAGCCGCTGACAAAAAAAAATTTTGTCAGCGACCTTTTAGTCGCTGATATAATTTTTTTTCAGTGGCTTGTTAGTCGCTGACAAAAGTTTGAACATCTTTTGTCAGCGGGCTTCAGTCGCTGACAAATGTATGTATAATTTTTTTTAATAATTTTTTTAAAATTTTAATTTTCTATTTGTACAAAATACCTGAAATGATTGTCTTCATGCAGCCTTTATGAAATGACCACTTATTCTTAGTCTTTCATTCCATCCATACACACTTCCACAATTAGAATCATATGTTCTACAAAAAAACTTCTCATATTCTTGGTCTTTCATTCCATCCATGCACACTACCATAAATGAAAATAAGTTGGATAGAGGTACTTGTTTGTACAAAATATCTAAATGCAAACACAAGAAGAAAATAAACATACAATACAACTAAAATAAATCCACATCATACTCAATTCATATAACATCAAAATCTCTAAATACTCAATTCATACAACATCAAAGTCTCTAAATACTCAATTCATACAACATCAAAGTCTTTAATTAATATCATCAAAATATCTATCTATCAATCATATCATCATCATCATAGTCATCTCCCTCCGCATCAAATCTACGTGGTCGTCCTTTGGTGCTCTCGGTGGAGCTGACGTAGCAAATCTCTGACTAGTCTGAAATTGAGTCATGAATGTGCTCATCTGCAACATCTGTCTACGTATGTCATCCATCTCAGACTCTCGTTTACGCAGCTGCTCTAACTCCCTTCGCATATCATCCATCTCTGAGTCACGTCTGCGCGCCTCTGTACGCAACTCCTCAACCTCCATTCAGAGAGTGTTTCGATGTTGTTAATCTGTTGTTGATAGTCAGTGGAGCTCGACCATTCTCCTGTTCCATACCATGTGCGACGTGTCTCTCAACTGTCTCCGCAACGAATGCGACCAGATCAGTCCTTCCCCATAACTGAAACAAAAGCCTCCTCAGCATAAATGGGGGTACTCCCACTCTCACTATCTAGTGAATGAGTCGATAGCTGAATCATCCTCTCCTACATAAAAATTTAGAAAAAAAATTATTAGTTATCATAAAAATATCACATAAACATTAATGATAAATTTAAAAATACACTTACATATCGACTCCTACTCTCGTCATCTACCCACTGCTCATTGCCATCAGGTAATTCCTTGCATTTGCCAATTTTAAAAATCTTCACACGATTTGGTTCACGATCATGAGCAAGGCATTGTTCACATGTGTTAAAGAGAGTAAGAATTAAATAAATATTAAATTGATAGTAAATTTTAACTAAATATTTAACTTACAAAATCATCATTCAATTGATAATGACTCTTCCTGCCTTTTCTATGGCATAGATTGATGAGAGCGATTTGCTTTATTGCGATCAGCGATATTCTGCTAACAAACATTTTAAATGTTAAAATAAAAAAATGAAGATGTACTATAAAACTTATTATTACCTGCTCATTCGAAGGTTCCATTTTACACATATTATCTGCCAATCTTGCGGATTAACACCAGATGGAACTGAGGCAATGGAATCATCAAAAGATTTGCATGTAAATGCTGTATAGAGACATAATTTTTTTAGTTCCACATTAAAAGTAGTGAAAATAAATGTGCTTGTAAATAAGAGATATTACTTGTAAAAAAATAAACCTCACCAAATCAATGTGCAGTAAATATTATTATTCTACCGGGAGAAGAGAGAACCAAACAAAATATTCATAAGCACAGTAGAAAAAGAACATGTGCATGCCTAGTTTGTAATTTGATGCATACTATGGGTCATATTATTATTCTACCCGTGACAGCTCAAAAGAGTGGGAATCAAGACATTGCGTAAGAACAAAAGCACAGAATTTCATACTTCAGAAATCAGCCTTCCGTGTAGCACCACCACCTGCAACAAGGCAGACACATGCACTAGACAAGACATAACAACGAAAGGAGGATTTCTTTGCTTCTGTGTAGTTGATAAGTCAGCTCAGGTTTAAGCCAAAAGTTTAGACTTTTGAGTACAACCTGGATTAACAAGACAAGTTCCAAGTTAAAGCCGGTCCACACGAGCCTATATAGCATTGGGAGACAGTTGGAACCAATTTCATGTTTCTACATGGGAAGAATTCAATTTTCAATAAACAATATGCTAATTTGCTATGCCTGAAACATCGTTCAAAAAAAGTTCTGGGTAGGCCATGTAGCAGAACCATAAGCAGAAACGACCCTGCAATCAGATAAAATCAGTGCAATATCTGGATTGGGTATAACTGATGCATGTGAAGATGCAGGATAGAATGAGACATCCAACGAATATATAAACATGTCGACGCTGCCATCCATATTCTCCTGGGTGTTGCAGAATGTTTGTCTCAGTTGCCCCCATTGAAATCTCTTCAAGCGGACTCTGTTATTCAAAATAATTATTTGAGAAATAACAAAAGCACTCCTTCTACAATGCGATCAGAGAGACTATGCTAGATAAATAGCCTTGTCCAGGAACAATATGTACCAAGAATTTCAATTTCACTTGAGTAAAGTGCATTATGCTATATAAATATAAGTGGCAGAAATTAAACACATCTTACAACTCAACTATAAGGCCATTGCAAGGATAAGAGAAGCTCCAAGATGTGTGCCACACGTGTGATGCGGGACCAGCGTGGGGACGGCGGAAGACGAAGAAGAAGATGAAGCCGACGTCTCACCGGAGCCTTCGCGGCGAGGCTTCTCGCCCAACCCTTCGCGGGTTCTTCTCCGTCGCGGAGGAGGAGAACAGACGCAGCACACAAGCTTTTTCTCCAAATTCTGTTCTCCTTCTTTAAACTGGAGGTGTACATGTATTTAAAGGGGTTTGGGCTAATCCCAATCCCAATGGACTTCTAATTAAAGACAGATTCTATCCCTAAAAGACTTAACATAATAAACACCTAAAGAAAGAAAAATACAGATTCTTACCGAAATTGGACTTGACTCAAACATAGAAATGAAAAAACAATAACAGCTAATTGGCTCTAATATGACTCTTTGGACTATTTTATTCTTGGACTTAAAAATAGTGCGAAAATTGCACCAAAAATTACAGAAAAATAAGAAATCTCCAATGGGCTCCAAATGGGCTTGACCCATCGCTTCAGCTTCTCGCTCCCCATCAACGTGTCTTCAAAAATGGCATTATTCGACTACAGACCATGTTTATTTTTCTCTTAGAAAAATTTAATCTTTATGCATGTGGTGTCTTGAAAGATAAAGCCTTTGATGGAGTTCATAATATAAGCAAGCAAATCCACCCAAGAAGAAGGGGGCAGCAGAGTCTACAGATTACAAGCAGCTCTTTCTTGTAGCATTCATAAACTGTCATCAAAAGACGGTAAAAATATATATCCTAATAAAAATTTTGGAACGGGTAAAAAGAAAAAAAAAATCCATACATTCCCACACCACATCCACACATTCATATCTATAAACTTGTATCATACATTAAAATATATGAAGACATCACATTCTGTAAAAAATTACACATTCATATCCATATATTTGCAGAGGTAAAACATTTGGATTGATATCGATATAGTTCAAGATAAGATCACAGGTCCATATAAAGCGGTGAGAATAAGAAACTACTTAAGAAGAATCTTAAGTATGTCTCTAAACAAATTTGTGCGTGGGATCGATAGATGGGTTTCAACATGTAGTCCCGGACGATTCAAAGGCAAAGTTTGAACAAAAAGGTTCCAGGTTTTCTGAACATCTGCTAGCTTTCCCTGCAAAAAAAATATGTGCTCCCACGCATTCAGCTTAAAAAATTACAGCAACAGCATCGCTGATATATACTCCCTCATGTGATATTAATCTTCAGTTTTGTATTCTTCTTAATTAAGGACGGACTACATATGAGAAAGTTCCTTCTAGATGTGTTGAGATACTGGTGGGCGGCGAGATCAGCCATGACCGGGGAAGATGCCAGTTGAAGAAGAGGAGGAAGAAGAGTTGATGGTAATGACTCTTATCCTGAAGTCCTACCCTTCTTTTGGAGAAGATAGGGCCGGGTACATGCTCGATGAGGTCTTCTCAGTGGTAACAGCAACAAGAATCCAAAAGGGAACACAAGGCACAACCAAGGTTCAAAAACCCGGGGATCGGGATCGGATCGGTCGGCCCAAAACCGATCCGACCGGCGATCCCGACCCCGGCTCGGCCGAGCCGGCCGAGCCCGGCTGAGCCAGGGGTGGGTGGATCGGCCCATTATACAGGTGTATATCTTATACAGGCTGAGTTCAGGCCGAGTCCACTGCGATTTCAGGTCTTATTTACCTGAATATCATTTAAGTAATGTTATTATTTGTAGTTTCATTTACTTAAGATATTACATGTAAATAAGAAGTACCCCCCATTTGAATCTAATAAATATCAAAAAAATCATATCTCTTACCAATAAAAAGTCAACTCTCCCACCGAAGAAGAAAATCGTGATTTCGATGATTTTAGCGAAATGCTAACTTTTTAATCTCTCATAATTTAGCATATCTAAAATTTTGATAATTCAAATAAACCTTATGGAACACTAAAAATTCAAAGTCCGGTAAAAAAAATCAAACGTGCATATGACTTCTCCAAGGGAGCCACTCTCCTACTGACAACACTTAGTCTGCTTGAGACCTCTCAGGATTTGGTCAAACTTAAACTATCATCACTCAAAGTCATGAGAATTGTCACTTTCTAATTTTTTTCAATTAAAAAGTGAAAAATCTCATGAGTTTAGATGATGATAGCTTAGGTTTGACCAAATCCTGAGAGGTCTCAAACAGACTAAGTGCTGTCAGTAGGAGAGTGGCTCCCTTGGAGAAGTCATATGCACGTTTGATTTTTTTACCGGACTTTAGATTTTTAGTGTTCTATATAGTTTATTTGAATTATCAAATTTTTAGATAGGCTAAATTATGAGAGATTAGAAAGTTAGCATTTCGCTAAAATCAACGAAATCGCGATTTTCTTCTTCGGTGGGAGAGTTGACTTTTTATTGGTAAGAGATATGATTTTTTTGATATTTTTATTGGATTCAAATGGGGGGTACTTCCTTATTTACATGTAATATCTTAAGTAAATGAAACTACAAATAATAACATTTACTTAAATGATATTCAGGTAAATAAGGCCTGAAATCGCAGTGGACTCAGCCTGACTCAGCCTGGGATTGGCCTGACTCAGTCCACGACAAGGTTGAACAGGATCGGCCCGGCTCGGGCCGATCCGAGGCGGATCGGGCCGGGCTCGGCGAGCCGGCCGAGCCCAGCCGAACCGGTCCGATCCGCGTGCAAGGACCGGCTAGGTTACCCCGGCTCGGATCGGGAGGCCCAAAACCGAGCCAACTCGGCCGATCCGATCCCGATCCGCCGAGTTTTTGAACCATGGGCACAACCACCCACCTATTCAAAACTAATTAAGACTTTGATACCAGAAAATTTTCTATTTTTCCTTTTCAATCTCTCAAAACAATGCCGGATTCGCAAGTTATATAAAGAGGTTTTTCTATTTTCCTTTCACCTGGAATAGAACAAAGATTGACATCACATCTCCCTGTTGCAAGCTTCCGGATAACCTCAGCAAAACACGGCATGTACAAAAGATTATCCTTCACATCGTTCACTGTATTCGTTCCCAACTTAGTTCATCAAACAAAATTGGTGAACTAATAGAGAACATGTTAATTATGTGTGTGTATATATATATATATATTATACACGGAGAAAGAGAGAGATGTAATCTGGGACACATCGAAGTGTTCTAACAACCATTTACTAGAGATTTCTATGGCAGATCTAGGCCATGCGTAATATATATCAAACGAGAGTAATCTTCTGTCGATAACATAGTTTATTGCCCACATTCAAGGGTGACAGTTCATACAAGTCCTATGAACCAAGGTTGGCGCATCGCCGATTCGGACGGATCGGGATTATCCTGATCCGATCCGATTCGGGCGGATCGAACCGATTCGGTTCGATCCGCTTGGATTCGGCCAGAACTTGGTCCTGTTCAGGTAGGGTTCACTGGACTCATGATTTTGTTCGGGCAGGGTTGTCAGGATCTGCTTATTTACTTGAATATCATTTAAGTAAATGTTATAATTTGTTGTTTCATTTACTTAAGATATTACATGTAAATAAGGAAGTACCCCATTTGAATCCAATAAAAATATCAAAAAAAATCATATATCTTACCAATAAAAGTCAACTTCCCATCGAAGAACAAAATCGCGATTTTGGTGATTTTAGCGAAATGCTAACTTTTTAATCTCTCATAATTTGGTCTATCTAAAGATTTGATATTCAAATAAACCATATGGAACACTAAAAATCTAAAGTCCGGTAAAAAAAGTCAAATGTGCATGTGACTTCTCCAAGGGAGCCGCTCTCCTACTGACAGCACTTAGTCTGCTCGATGCATCTCAGGATTTGGTCAAACTTAAGTTATCATCACCTAAACTCATGAGAATTTTCACTTCCTAAGCAGATCCTGAACCCCTGCCCGAAGAGGATCCTGAGTCCAAAGACCCTGCCTGAACAGAACCAGGCGAATCGGACCGAATCGCGAATCGGACTTCCCCTGATCCGCACCGATTCGCCGAATCGGTCCGATCCGATCCGGCACGCCAAACCATGCTATGAACAAAATCCATTACATGTACCTCTTTAGAGAAACCTACAATTCACTTCACCTAAGCAAATGGAGTGTTTAATTTGCCACATGCATGTGCAACATATAAGAAGTATTGCATCAAGATTAGTTTGAGAAACTAAAATTATATATCAGACCAGTAGTGGTCAAAGCTTCTGACATCTTTTATTTCCGGACCCATGTCCTGCTGGATGATCATAGAAGATTCCACATTGCTTATAACTACAGGAGGACCAACATTTGTCAGCGGTTTGACATCGCTGACAAATATACAGAAACCGCTGACATAAGAGTATGTCTGCGGCTATGGAAGCGTTGCCACAACCGTTGCCAAAAGTCCGTGGACAGATCTTATGTCAACAGTTTACTGTCACCGCTGACATATATCGCATTTGCCTGCGCCTTTTTCAGCCGCGGACATAAAGAATTATTATCCGTGGTTGAAACAGCCGCCGCCATTTATTTTACAGCAACGACTACAAGCTGCGGCCATTAGTATATTCTGGCCGCGGGGTCTAACCGCAGACATATGACACTTTTATCAGCGGCTGAAACCGCTGCCTTACAACATTTTTGTCAGCGGTTTTTAAGGCCGCGACTATATGTTTAATTTTTGTCAGCATCCTGTAGCCGCAGACATATGTCTCTTTGGCAGCGGCTTCTCAACCACTGACAAGTTGTCAGAAAGAAAGAAAAAAACTTTTTTTATTATTATACTTACACTCTATTCGTACATAAACCACATGGATCATTCAATCACATATATTATTGAGCCACCACCCAGGCTCGCTGGATCACTCAATCACACACATTATTGAGCCACCACCTAGGCTCGCTGGATCATTCAATCATACATATTATTGAGCCACCACCCAAGCTCGATGGATCATTCAATCACACCATTCAATCATACACATTATTGAGTCACCACCCAGGCTCGCTGGATCATTCAATCACACACATACAATATAATGCATAAATATTGTTATACAAATATCCAGAACAGTAGAAAATATGAAAGTGTAATAAAATAAGAGGGAAATCAAGAGACAGGATCATCATGATCTAAATAATCATCTGCCGCCTCATCTGTCTCGCTCTCGCTCTGAACCGGAGGAGGTACATGCTGGGTGCGTGCCTGTGACGCCTGTATCTGGGAGAGGAGTAAGCCCATCTCGTCCACCTTCAAAGCTACACTCTCCAATTGAGAAATCTTTTCTTCCATTTGATTCATCTTATCTGCCTGTGCTTTCAACTTTTCTTCTTGTACTTTTAATTGTTCTTGCATTTTCCTTTCTCGCTCTGAATAGGCAGACGGTCCTGTAGATCCATACCATGTGCTCAACGTCTCTCCACTACCCGCACAGCGAACACGGCCAAGTCGATCTTTTCCCATGACCGAAATGAAGGCGTCCTCGGGAGTCGCTGTGGTGTGGCTCTCGGCATCAACGTCAGACGGAGCAATCATTTGATTCATAGCCTCCTACAGCAAAAGGTAGAGAAAAAATATTAATTATACAACTATTGTAATGAAAACATATTCACATAAAATAAATAGAAATAAAGTTGCTTACATATCGTCTCCTGCTCTCCTCATCTACCCAGCTCTCAGTGTCGTCAGGTAAATCTTTGCATCGACCCATCTTGAATACCTCAAGTCGATGCAGAGTACGTCCATGCATATTAGACTGTTTAAATTAAAGATATATAAGTAACTAATGAATAAAAGGGATAACATAATTCATAAAACATAACTCACAAAATCATTCATCAACTGATAATGAGAAGTCCTGCCCCGTCTATATGGCATAGACTGAGTGACACGGTTTTGCTTATTTCGGTCAGCAACCCTCTAAAAAGATAAGAATAGATAGTTATTGGTCCATTTATAGAAATAAAATAATCATAAACATTAATTATATTCTAAGCATTTTAAATATTACCCGCTCATCCCCAGTAGTCCACATCTCGCACATTGTTTGCCAATCTGAGGAGTCAACACCTGCTGGGACGGACACAATCGCATCATCTAAAGGCTTGCCATAAAAATGCTGACATGAAAAATAAAATTTTTGTCAATATATAAACAAGTTTAAAAAATAAAGTACATATGAAAATGAAATAGTATATTAACTTACTCTTTTTTTTTGCTTGCTACGCCAGCTGCGATGCATGGCGCTCATGTGAGCAAGCATCTCCCTATCTGTTTTCTCTGTGTGCTCCCACTGGTACGTCAACTGCAAAATAAAGTCACTCAATTATAACAAAAATATATGCATATATACTATTCAATTTAAACAATAATTACCTGAAGATCTCTGAATATCAACTCCTGAGTCGCAACAGGCAGCTTCGCAAAGTCTTTTTGCCAAATCTTACAATACATCTTTGATACAACGCCCATGCGACTCGTAAAGTGATCTGCAGTAGGGCCCACGCCATATCCTCGGACGAGGGAGACATTCCATTATTGTCCATCAGGGAGCCTCCTCTCCGTAACTCCCCTAGTCGGCCCTCGACGGCCAGTGCCCCTCCCCCAAGATGGTGCAGACGGTGCAGATGGACCTGTTGAAATATAAACATTAAACATCATTAGAGAATATCTATTAAACGATGAATATAAAAGTTACATGAAATTAAAATATGAACCTGCTACAGAAGATGTAGATGCCGCCGAAGAGCCCTGAGGGCTGGAAGAGGGAGCTATCTGCTGAAGAGTGAGAGGGAGAGGAAGCTGCTGAGAGGTGGGAGCGGGAGGGAGCCCCTGAGATGTGGGAGGGGGAGGGATCGCCTGAGAGGTGGGAGGGAGAGAGACCGATAGAGTCCGAAGCCTCCGTGGGCGTGAGCCATCACAAGAAGAGCGCTCACTATCGGAAACCATCTGTTACAAAAAAATTGCTAGTAAATATGTAAACATAACAAGTTAAAAAAATATTTTAAAAATAAAATATAAATACTAACGTAAAAAATCACCTAAATATCAATATAATCGTCCACTCTTACGCTAATTTCTTGACATAGATCCACATCTTGAATTTCTCCTCTAATAGGAACATCAATCAGATTGTCCTGAAACATTTCGTCACTTGGTTCTATATCATTCTCAGGAGCATTATCTTGTAAGTCGTAGTAATCACGCGGACGTGCTTTGACAGGAATGATTCATCTGTATTAAGTCTTTGACGAGTGTTCAGACTGATAGTTCCATATTATCTAATTTAAATCCTCTATCTTTTCTATAAACATCCCACCAGTCACACTCAAATAAAATAACACGTCTTTGATTATCAAAATATATTCCAATACATCATTTAGACGTCCATAATATCCATCACATCCGGATTCAAGTTATGCATTCACAATAACTCCAGACAACTGAGTGACCTTTGTTGCATCAATAGATGATGTACGAAACCTGAATCCATTGACAATATATGTAACGACCCAGAATCCGCATTACCAGTAACAACCAGTAACCCGAATTCTGACCCGCTAACCCACGAGACAAGTTCGGAAGGGTAGGAAGTGAACGTCCGAGGAGACTATATATAAGAAGATACACACCATGTAAAGCTGTAAAATTCCACTATATGAACATAACATGTACAACTCAGAGTCTGAGCAAGGTACAGAGTACAGAAGTACAACAAAAGGTACTACTCACTGCAGCTAAGGAGCACCAACACCGGAGTGGCTAGACTCGCCTGGAACGGGAGTCGACGAAGACCCACCTAAAAGGGAGGGGAGTGAGTCTCAAGAAAAGAGACCCAGTAGGGAAAAGTAACCCCACCGCAACAGAACTAAAGTGCGGAAAGTAAAAACTGAAAGTAAGTACACGTCGCACCACAACACAAAAGGTAAACCTCGCGGCTCAGTAACACACACTCACACACACACAAGTAAGTAGGACTCAGCTAGGGTCTGTGGCTCGGCGTCCCGTCACCACAGAGGCTCTCAACCCCAGCCACGTGTGCACACTACAGACGCTCTCTCTCGCGTCTGGTCCACGACCGGTTTTTCCCCTACGCTTGACCCTAGCGGTAGAGAGAAGGGGCTCCACGGAGACCGGCTCAAAACCACCACAAGGAGTACGCACATGACAGAGTCGCACTCGGCGTCCTGGCTCACTAGCGGAGGACAACCACATGCTAGTCATCTAGACGGAGTCGCCCCACGCCTAGGTAACACAATAGAAACGGGCACGCGGTAACGCAACGTGCGTACAACAGACGAAACACACTCAACGCCTGAAATTCCATACAGTAAGTGAACACCTAATGTCACAATTAACTACTCAAATGCACAGGCGGAGTCACACTCAAAACCTGGCAGAATGTGTTAACAGGGCGGACATCACATGTCAGCACCTTGAACACATAACAAGACTTAAGCCTGCTGGGACACAGGATATTAACGGCAGCATCGATTGTCGCCAATATTGATGTAGACGGCCTCACCATGTCGCTAACTCAAACTCAACGGCAATCGACCTTGTCGTTTATATCAACCTTGAAGATCTCAACGTTAACAGATGTGGACGTTAAGCTCTTCAGTCCCCAAAACCCAAAACAGTACCGAGTCAGTCCATTTGGGTAGAATCACCCAATTAGAACACTGACTGATGGAGGGAAATGCTTCCTCACATCATCTAACACTACCAGGACTTCAAAATTATGCAATCCAACGCTTGGATTGCCCAAAACACCCAAAATCCCGGCATGGAATAACCCAACCCTAAACCGCAATTAGCATACTAATTCACACAAATGAGTATGATGGTTTGCTAAGGAGGGTTATAGGAGTTAAGTCCCTACCTCAGAACGCTTTAAAAACTCCCGAACAGCCACCGATAGCACCGGAACCCCCCGAAGTCTCCACACGAATTACACCAAATCTTCGTGTTTCCCGCCCGATCAAGCACTGCCACGCGTACCAGGGCCTTCCCACGAACTCCCATCAACCATCAGAAGTAGTGGAAATGGACAAAGGCAGAAGTGGAGGGAAAGGAAGGGAAAAGAGAAGAAAGGGTTCTGCTCTCGGGCTGCCCTATTTCAACAGGCCCGACCAGTAGACGTCCACATCTCTAGCCGCCTACTGAACCGCCAAAGGATTGACGTCCAGATCGCATGTCGTCGAGTTCAACAACACACGTCCACATCTCTGGACGCTAACCCTAAGTCAACGGCTAGACCCTGCCGCCAACTAAAAGTTAACGACAATGGATCTTGTCGTCAACCACACAGAACTCTACAAGACCCAATAAGGATCCACTAAACCCGAGACCTTACAGCCCTCCCCCCTTAAGGAATTTTGCCCTCAAAATTCAAATAACACAAGGAAAGAAGACTCACCAAAGAGGTACGGAAACTGCTCGCGCATTTCGTCCTCTCGCTCCCATGTCGACTCACCACTGGGTCTCTGCCATGCAACACGAACTAACGGGATAGCCTTGCTCCTCAACCTCTGAACTCGGCGATCCTCAATGAGCAACGGAATCTCTGGTACAGTCAACACTGGAGTCACCTCAGACCACTCTGCACTCTGCAGAACGTGAGACTCGTCAGAAAGGTACCTCCGAAGCATCGACACGTGAAACACATCGTGGACTGCTGCCAACTCTGATGGAAGCTCAAGTCTGTACGCTAAACCTCCGACACGCTCAGAAATGGTGAAAGGTCCAATAAAGCGAGGACTCAACTTTCCACGCCTACCAAACCTCACCACTCCCTTCATAGGAGACACACGGACAACCACCTGGTCCCCTACCTGAAACTCGAGCGGTCGTCTGCGCTGATCTGCATAACTCTTCTGCCGACTCTGAGCTGACTGAAGCCTCTGCCTCACAAGCTGAACTACCTCAACTGCCTACTGTACTAACTCTGGCCCCGTGACAACACGTTCACCAACCTCGAACCAGTCAAGAGGAGTGCGACACGGTCGTCCATACAAAGCCTCATATGGTGCCATACCGATACTAGAGTGATAGCTATTATTATATGCAAACTCGACCAACGGCAAGTGAGCTGTCCACAACCCCTGCCACTCCAGACAGCAAGCTCTAAGCATGTCCTCCAAGGTCTGGATAGTCCGCTCTGACTGACCGTCTGACTGAGGGTGGTAGGCGGAACTAAAAGCCAACTCTGTCCCCAAAGCTCTCTGGAAACTGTGCCAGAACCCAGAAGTGAAGCGAGGATCCCTATCTGACACAATAGAGATCGGCACTCTGTGCAAAGGAACAATCCGCTCTACGTACAACGCGGCCAACCTACTCACACCCCAACTAGTCCTGACAGGCAAGAATCTGGCAGTCTTCGTCAATCTGTCCACAAGAACCCAAATGCTGTCAAAACCTCCAGCTGTTCCTCGGCAAACCACAAACAAGTCAGTCGTCACATGGTCCCACTTCCACATCGAATCTCTAACGGCTGCACAAGTCCTCCTGGACGCTGATGTTCGGCTTTCACCTGCTGACAGACCAAACACCTAGCACAAAAGCCTCTATGTCTCTCTTCATCCCAGGCCACCAAAACTGACGTCTCAACCTGTGATACATCTTGGTCGACCCTGGATGAATCGAGTACCTGGAACCATGTGCCTCCTGCAACACAACTCTCCTGACAGACTCCTCAACAGGAACATAGAGTCTATCTCGGAACTTAACAGTCCGTCCTCGCAAAGCTCAACCTCTGAAGAAGCAACACACTGTGCAACTCGGGATCTGCCTGCTGAGCCTCAACAACCTGTCTCACAACGGCGGGAGCCGCCAACAAACTGCCCAACACAAACTGTCGACGACTGAACGAAACTCTGAAAGACCCCTCTGTTGCAGACTGCCACAACTGCCACTCTCTAAGCATCAGATGACTCATCTGTGCTTTCCTACTCAAGGCATCTGCAACCACATTCGCCTTTCCAGGCTTATACTCAATGCTGAAATCATAGTCTTTCAGATATTCCATCCATCGACGTTGCCTCATATTCAGATCCCTCTGAGAAAACACATATCTCAAGCTCTGGTGGTCGGTACGGACTACAAAACTCACTCCGTACAAGTAAGATGCCAAATCCGCAAAGCAAACACCACAGCTGCAAGCTCTAGGTCGTGGGTCGGGTAACTCTCCTCGTGGGGCTTAAGCTGGCGAGACGCATAAGCCACCACTCGGCCTTGCTGCATCAAAACCGCACCCAACCAACACCTGAAGCATCTGTGCAAACCTCAAAACCCTCCTCACCTAAAGGTAAGGCAAGAACTGGCGCTGACGTAAGCAGTCGCTTCAACTCTATGAAGCTCTGCTCACACTGATCCGACCACACAAATAGAACTCCCTTTCTCGTCAACCGAGTCAAGGGTGCAGCAACCTGAGAAAAGTCTCGAACAAACCTGCGGTAGTAACCTGCCAAACCCAGAAAGCTACGAATCTCAGACACAGATCTGGGACTCTCCCACTGCAAAACTGCCTCAACCTTCACTGGATCCACAGAAACTCCCTCACCTGAGATCACGTGCCCCAAAAAGTGAACTTGTTGTAGCCAAAACTCACACTTACTAAGTTTGGCATACAACTGGTGCTCTCGCAAAGTCTGCAACACGATCCTCAGGTGCTCGGCGTGCTCCTCCTCTGAAACGGAGTACACCAGAATGTCATCAACAAACACTACGACAAACCGATCCAAGAACTGGTGGAACACCCGGTGCATCAGATCCATGAAGGCCGCTGAAGCATTGGTGAGCCCAAACGACATCACCAAAAACTCAAAGTGTCCATATCTGGTCCGAAAAGCAGTCCTCTCAATATCAGAATCTCTAATTCGCAACTGATAGTAGCCCGACCTCAAGTCAATCTTCGAAAAGATACGAGGAGACTGAAGCTGATCAAAGAGATCATCAATCCTAGGCAAAGGATACATATTCTTGATGGTCACTTGATTTAGCTTCCTATAATCGATACACAACCTCAGGCTACCATCCTTCTTCCGGACAAACAAAACAGGTGACCCCCACGGAGAAAAGCTAGGACGAATATAGCCCTTCTCCAACAACTCCTCAAGTTGCCTCTTCAACTCCCTCAACTCTGCTGGTGCTATACGGTACGGTGCCTGAGCAAAAGGTACAGTGCCAGGAACCAACTCTACAGTAAACTCAATCTCTCTCTCGTGGTAGACCAGGCAACTCTTCCAGAAAAACATCCGAAAACTCACACACTACGGGAATGTCCCCCACTCCCGAGGCAACCTGGTCAAGAGTCACTGCAGAAACTAGGAAACCTGACATCCAGAAGCAAGTAACCTCCCTGCCCTCAAAGCAGAAACTAAAAAGCGAGAAGTAAGAGGTACGATACCCTGGAAGTAGAACGCTGCTTCCCCAGGTATCCGCAAGTGCACCCTCTTCTTCTGGCAATCCATCACTGCACCATACCGCTCTAACCAGTCCATACCCAAAATCACATCATAATCATGCAACTGCAAAGCAAACAGACGAGTCGACAACCACTGATCCTGCAACTGCACAGGTACCTCCTCAAGATAGTAGGAAGTAAGGACAAAGTCCCTTGTCGGCAACTCTACTGCTAACTCAACAGACTCTCTCGAACTCAACTCTCCAAGGGAGTCTAAAAACTCCTCAGACACAAAAGAGTGAGAGGCATCGGAATCAAACAAAACTCTATCCGTACAACCAAAAACTGTAACAGTACCTTCCACTAGGTGAGCTGCCTCCGCGTCTGCACGGGTCAAGTGAGTAACACGACCTCTACCTCTCGACCCCCAGAACCTCCGGTCTGCTGACGCTGCTGCACGGGTGCCTGCTGCTGCTGCTGCTGCACTCGGGGCTGTGACTGGGTCTGCTGCTGCGGCACACGAGGTAGCAAAGGACAATCTCGCGCCATGTGACCCATCTGGTCACACCGGTAACACTGACCAGCAAAAGTACGTTGTACCTGCTGCGAAGGCTGACCTGCCGGCTGCTGAACACTCCCAACCGACTGCTGTGTCTCTGCTCTGCCTGCCTCCTATCACGCCGAAACTTCCTCCGAGATCCTGACTTCGCCGTCGTCCCAGTAGATGGACGCGTAGGAAGTCGCAGTCCTCGGGGTCGTCTGCACACTACCCTGCTGCTGTCGAGGCTGAGAAGGAACTACCTGTGTCTGAACCTCTACGCTCCGAGCACGAGTCCGCAAAGTGTCTGCCTCCAACACTGCCGCTGTCTGATAGGCCGCATCCAAGTCTGTGACACGTGCAACTATCAACGCCTGCCTGAGCTCTGGCCTCAAGCCCCTCACAAACTGCTGAGTCCTCAGCCCCTCATCTGCCATAATCTGCGGAGCATAACGCCCTAGCTCTACAAATCTGGCCCTGTACTGCACTACAGTAAAGTCCCTCTGCTGCAAGTCCAGAAACTGGTACAACCTCTCCGTCCGGACGTAAGTAGGACAGAAGGCTCTCTCAAAAGAACGACAAACTCCTGCCACGGAATCTGTCTAAGTGGACGAGACTGAAAAGTAGTCTCCCACTCATAGGACCACCAAGTCAACGCCTGCGCCTGCAACTGGTAACTGGCTAACAGCACTCGCTCCTCGGAACACACTCCATGGAACGAAAAGTCCGCTCCACTGCATCTAACCACGCCGCGCTGCATCTGGATCAGGCTGGCCCAAAAACTGAGGAGGCTGAAACTGCAAGAACTCTCAACACCTTCCCAGTACCACCCTGGGGTACGGCGCATCACGGTGTTGAGCTACAAACTGAGCCATCCCCTCGAAAAATTGAGTCATGTCTAATCCCTGATCTACCTGAGGAGGAGGTGGCGGCGGAGCAATACCACTGTGTGCGTCCTGTGGCAAAGGCTGCGTCTGCTGAGGTGGCGGAGCATCTCCAGCCTCCTGACGAGTCGCCTGCTCAGCCACTCCCTCTCTAGGACGTCGCCTAGGTGCCATAGTACTATACACAGAGCAAAAATATACACATAAATACACTAACTAACTCCAGGCTAAATAGCTGCAACTGTACTCTTTATGCTTTGAGTCTACATGATGGGTATTTCCTTATATATATCTCATCAGACCAGGCTCTGATACCAAACTGTAACGACCCAGAATCCGCATTACCAGTAACAACCAGTAACTCGAATTCTGACCCGCTAACCCACGAGACAAGCTCGGAAGGGTAGGAAGTGAACGTCCGAGGAGACTATATATAAGAAGATACACACCATGTAAAGCTGTAAAATTCCACTATATGAACATAACATGTACAACTCAGAGTCTGAGCAAGGTACAGAGTACAGAAGTACAACAAAAGGTACTACTCACTGCAGCTAAGGAGCACCAACACCGGAGTGGCTAGACTCGCCTGGAACGGGAGTCGACGAAGACCCACCTGAAAGGGAGGGGAGTGAGTCTCAAGAAAAGAGACCTAGTAGGGAAAAGTAACCCCACTGGCAACATAACTAAAGTGTGAAAAGTAAAAACTGAAAGTAAGTACATGTCGCACCACAACACAAAAGTGTAAACCTCGCGGCTCAGTAACACACACTCACACACACGCAGTAAGTAGGACTCAGCTAGGGTCTGTGGCTCGGCGTCCCGTCACCACAGAGGCTCTCAACCCCAGCCACGTGTGCACACTACAGAAGCTCTCTCTCGCGTCTGGTCCACGACCGGTTTTTCCCCTACGCTTGACCCTAGCGGTAGAGAATGGGCTCCACGGAGACCGGCTCAAAACCACCACAAGGAGTACGCACAGGACAGAGTCGCACTCGGCGTCCTGGCTCACTAGCGGAGGACAACCACACGCTAGTCATCTAGACGGAGTCGCACCCACGCCTAGGTAACACAACAGAAACGGGCACGCGGTAACGCAACGCGCGTACAACACGGAACACACTCAACGCCTGAAATTCCGTACAGTAAGTGAACACCTCATGTCACAATTACTACTCAAATGCACAGGCGGAGTCACACTCAAAACCTGGCAGAATGTGTTAACAGGGCGGACATCACATGTCAGCACCTTGAACACAGACAAGACTTAAGCCTGCTGGGACACAGGAATTAACAGGCATCGATTGTCGCCAATATGATGTAGACGGCCTCACCATGCCGCTAACTCAAACTCAACGGCAATCGACCTTGTCGTTTATATCAACCTTGAAGATCTCAACGTCAACAGATGTGGACGTTAAGCTCTTCAGTCCCCAAAACCCAAACATCACCGAATCAGTCCATTGGGTAGAATCACCCAATCAGAACACTGACTGATGGAGAGAAATGCTTCCTCACATCATCTAACACTACCAGGACTTCAAAATTATGCAATCCAACGCTTGGATTGCCCAAAACACCCAAAATCCCGGCATGGAATAACCCAACCCTAAACCGCAATTAGCATACTAATTCACACAAATGAGCATGCTGGTTTGCTAAGGAGGGTTATAGGAGTTAAGTCCCTACCTCAGAACGCTTTAAAAACTCCCGAACAGCCACCGATCGCACCGGAACCCCCCGAAATCTCCACGCGAATTACACCAAATCTTCGCGTTTCCCGCCCGATCAAGCACCGCCACGCGTACCAGGGCCTTCCCACGAACTCCCATCAACCATCAGAAGCAGTGGAAATGGACAAAGGCAGAAGTGGAGGGAAGGAAGGGAAAAGAGAAGAAATGGTTCTGCTCTCGGGCTGCCCTATTTCAACAGGCCCGACCAGTAGACGTCCACATCTCTAGCCGCCTACTGAACCGCCAAAGATTGACGTCCAGATCACATGTCGTCGAGTTCAACAACACACGTCCACATCTCTGGACGCTAACCCCAAGTCAACGGCTAGACCCTGCCGCAACTAAAAGTTAACGACAATGGATCTTGTCGTCAACTACACAGAACTCTACAAGACCCAATAAGGATCCACTAAACCTGAGACCTTACAATATAGCCCGAGTGTGAACGCGCAAACCTTGAAGGTGTTCGTGCCAGACAGTATATATCAGGAGTACACCGAGGATCATTTGCATCGTACAAATCTTTCACATAAATTTGGAACCACTTCAAGAAATTCCTTTATGTATGGCTTGAACTCTCAACACATCTCTTGTGTTCAAAAAAATATTCATCGATATCTTCAATCTGTTTAAGAATGTACAGATGTGCCTTCTCAACTTCTTCTTCAGACAATATATGACTATTACCTGCTCCTGCTAAGAAACGTCCTGAAGACTTGAATATTGAACAACCTCCTTCATTATTGTCTTCAGAGGGGTCGTCATAGTTTCTTTCCCTTCGATTAAAGCGAGTGTCAATACCCTCCATATACATAGAACAAAATGAGATTGTTTCCTCCAT